>CAXAMN010021497.1:0-24978 GCA_963970005.1 Durusdinium trenchii | reverse complement strand
GGAGTGAGTGAGTGGAGGGAGTGAGTGAGTGGAGTGGAGTGGAGTGGAGTGCAATGGCAGTAGCGCACACGACCGCAGGGGGCCCAGCGGCGACTCCGCGCGCCGCAGCCCCTTCTAGAGGCTCTGGGTACTGCGCCTGCCACGAGGAAGACAGCCAGCGGCACCAGCGGCGACAATGAGTGAGTGAGTGAGTGAGTGAATTGAGTGAGTGAGTGAGTGAGTGAGTGAGTGAGTGAATTGAGTGAGTGAGTGATGAGGGAAGGAGCGAGGGACGGAGGGAGGGACGGGCGGGCGGAGTCGGGCGGGATGGCAGCCAAAAAACTAGAACCCCACACAGAGATGTGGGGAAAAAACGTGAGAAACCCAATAACAACCTAGGAAAAGCACCCCCCCCAAAAAAAAAAGACAACAAAACAATCTGGGGAAGCCTTGAGGAAAGGTGGGGGTCCAGCCACGAGTCTCTGAGAATTGTTTTTTTGGTTCTTTTGGTTTTTGCTTGGTTTTCCCAATGTTTTTAATGTTTTTGCTTGGTTTATGTTTCTTAAGTTTTTCTGATTTGTTGATTGTTTTCAATGTTTTTAGGGGTTTTCTCTATATCTTCTCGACTGTTTGTGTTTGTTTTCCAGTGCAATGGACATTGAGGCAGCTTTCACAGACACATAGCATGAATGCAGGCCACAGTGGGAAGTTTATAGCACATAGATGGAAGTAGGCAACAAGAACACATAAAATACGCACTCGGGTGGTCCCCTGTTTTAAAAAACCGTCTAGCGAATGCCTCTCTGACAAATGTTGAACATTGAGCAAAATAGCACGAACCACCGGTGACATGTTCTCAGAACCTGCAAGTTCCCTCGGCGAAATGCGCATATTGAAAAAGTCAAGCAAAATGCGTTTTAAAAAAGCAACGGCTGAAAAACCGTTACGAAAAGAGTTTGAACAAATTCCCTAAGAAAAAACTACCAAAAACAGCGGGGCCGTTATGGCAACCGTGACCTAGTTTAAGGAGAATGACTATTGTACTATTTGTCCAGACGAAAAGAAAGGGGTCAACATGTGGCAACAAAGCAGGAGTGTATTGTGTCGTGGTAACAAGAGTCAGGATCTTTTTAAATGTGTTTTGCTGTTTTGCTTTGCTTTTCAAAGTCACGCGCAACCTCGTGTATGAGTGTGTGCACCTTGGACTCATAGGTAACCTGTTGTTTTTGAATTTTCTGAATACGGTGGAGGACGCTCCACTGCGCCTGAGTTTTGACTAGAGAAACTCCCTTCTAACTTGAACAAGAACTCTGGCCATCGCACCTGCTTGACTTTGCAGTCACGCAATGAGTTTTGATGGAACAAGTTGTCTTGAACCGGAGGATCTGGTGGTTTTCTAGCCCGGAGTGAGCCCGAAGAGTGCCCTCCGTGGCCCCGTTGAACTTGTCTCTTTCACCCAGCCGGTGAACAAGATGCCCACAGCAGGCGCAGGAGCCTTCAGGCAAAAGCTATATAATTAAGCAGGCCTCAGTGCCTAGCTGCAGCGGGCGAAGCTACCAGCCCTCAGGACACGGCTCAATGTGGCTGCAGCGGCTGTAGGTGGTAGGTGGCCCAGGCATTCTGACAATGAGTTCTGACGCGCTAGTTGTTCCTGTACTTGTTCACTTGGCTCTGTTTCATCGCAACCCTCTACCTTTTGTGTTTTTCACGTCTCTTGTTCATGTCTTTTCATCTGTCCTTCTTGCGTGCACGTGCGCGCTTAAGGCTGCCTCCCTGCCCTAGTTCCGTTGAGTCACAAGGCTGGTAGGTGGAGGTAGGCCGGCAAACTTGCATTCGGCATGCGTGGTTCAATGTTTGAGCCTCGCTTAAACTTTTGGGGCATTGGACGGCCACACACACAGCCTAGGATTGACCTGGTTTACTCCGGCAGACTTTTCACGCGGGCCATTTTGGGAGGTGGCGCGTTCAGCGCGCACGACATCTCAAAAGTACGTGTGTGTGTGTCCACACCTGTTCCTAAGGAGTTTCCGCAGAATAATTCACTTTCGGTGGGGTTTACAAGATTTGCAGGGGGCCGGAGCCAGGCGGGGCAATGAAGACACCCCCCACCTGGGCGCAAACGCACCTACGTTTTTCCAATTTAATTGACTTTTTAATCCAGCTCTAAAGTGTTAATGCATGTCACGGTCTAACCGCGTGTGAAGGTCTACCTGCAGTAAAGTGGAACTTCACCAACTGATTCAGCTCCTGTAAAGCGCTAATGCAAGTCAAGGTGTAACTGCGTGTAAAGGTCTATAATTGCGTGTAAAGTGGATCTTCACCAACTGATTCAGCTGACTTCTGACTTCGATTCAATAGAAGTCTGCGCATGTGCATTCGGATGGCTGCAAGCTTGGGCGGCCGAATGCAAGAGGCTTGGGATCAAACACAAAGCTGTCAAGCTCAAGCAACTATGCCATGGAGTTTGTCTGCCACGATCCCAAGCCGGCCAAAGGTCAAAGCAAGTTGCTCGGGTGGGGCGAGTTGAAAAAGTTCCTGAGTCCAAGCGCCGCCGCGAAAAATGTGGAGAAAGATGTGAATCCACGTTTTCTCCAAAACGTACAGGCCTTTCAGTGGCGTTACAATGCCGGTGACCTGTGGACACTGACGGGAAATCTGTGCCGAAAGCAGCGCTGAAAAAGGTGGCTGGCCTTTTCATCCCTGGGCCACTCGTGAACTTTGCATTGGCGCAGCCACAAAAAAAAGAGAGCGGGGGACTGTGACAGTGTATGTTTTATTGTTTTTAAAAAGTGTTTGGTATCATTTGATTCTCAAGATATGCAAAGATGCTCGTTTTCACTCTAGGGCAGAAGATACCACTCTACTCTATCATGGGGCCTGGGTTTTGGTTTTCCCAAAATTTTAGGTAAATGCTTCAGCGGTAGCCCCTCTCCATTTAAACACATATATATAATCTATTCCTGCTCTCTCTATATGAACAAATATATTCGGTATTCCTGAATCAGGGTCATTTTAGTGTTTTGGAAGCAGCAAGCAGTCATTCAGATGGTTTTGAACAAAATAATTAGGAAAGAAGCAGGCCATAAAAGTGTCTCTAGATCTCTGCTTATAATAAAGTTTAGATTTGGAAAGATTTTACATAGACGCTTTTATGTTACAAAAGATTCTCTATAGATCTCTGCAGATAATCATTTTTAGATTTTAACAACTATATAGAAACCTTGTATGTTAAAAGCTTTATTCTAGATTTCTGCGGGTAAGAGCTTGCACTTTCAAAGTTTTCCTCTGGATCTCTGGGAAGTAGATATCCCTTATATGTGTGTTTTCATGCAATGAAAGCTCTTGAAAGAAAAACATAATTGTTGGTATATAGCATGTTTAAATTGACATGACCATTTCCAGAGATCCAGAGGAAAGCTTTTGAAATGAAAGCTTTTATATATTTTTACTGTAGAAATGATCACCCCCAGAGATCTAGAGGGAAGCTCTTGAATTAGAAGCTTGTACATAAAACACGTTTAATATGTCTCTAGTATTCCCAGTGATTACTGTAAATAAACAAAATCTAACTATTTATTTCAAAAAGGAGTTTTAGTCTTGTTCCCGGCACTCCCAGTGCAAAAAATATTGTAAAACACAAGGTTTTGTAGCGTGTATTTTCTTAAACTAAATAGACTAGAACTAGAATAGAATTAGGTAGAATCAAATTGGATTTGAGTTAGAGCTAAGATAGAACCGAATTAAAACCGAATTTCAACTAAACTTGTATTGAACTGTAACTAACCTATGTAAAATTAGATGAGAGTTGAATTAGAAAGGAATTGGAATTAGAAGTTCGCCAGAATAAGATGTAAAACGCTTAAGCTACAAGGTGCACAAGTCGAGGAGGCTTCGAAATTACAAAGCCGAAGCAAAAGCAACAAGCATTGAATTAGAACTGCAGCTTGCACAGATTCATAACAATTTCATGTAAATTGGAAGGTCTCGCTACAGTTTCATGTGAAGCTGATTGGACATGCAATTGGCAACCACATTGATACCAATCAGAAGTTAATGCACAGACTTGTACATGGAGATTTCGAGAAGGACAACGGGAGCGGTGGGCTCAGACGCTTTCATTGTAAGAGCAAAGAACATATGCCTTTAGGTGAGACTTAGGCAAACACATATTTGAAGGTTGAACGAAATAGTAAGAACATAGATTGACCTAAATAGGAAAACCAAAAAAAACCGTGAGAAAACCAATAACAACCTAGGAAAAGCCAAACCCCCCCCCCCAAAAAAAAAGGAAAAAACAACAACAACAACAACAACAACAACAACAATTCTGGGGAAGTCTTGAGGAAAGGTGGGGGTCCAGCCAAGAGTCTCTGAGATCTTTTTTGGTTCTTTTGGTTTTTGCTTGGTTTTCCCACTGTTTTTAAAATGTTTTTTTAAGTTTTTCTGATTTGTTGATTGTTTTCAATTTTTTGTTTTCTCTATATTTTCACGAAAGGTAGCGGTTACGCTACCTGAGTTGTCTTTGCTTTAGCAATGTATTGGGGGCGGTGAAAGTCTCCCGTGCTTGATTTCGGTGGTTTAAGAGTTGTTTTTAAATGTCGGGGGGGGGGCCATTCGACTCCACCCTGCGCCGCGGAGAATTTGGTAGTGATTTGAGCAGAAGCAAGCAGCCAGCAGCAGCAGCAAACCAGCAAAGCAGCAGCAGCAGCAGTAGCAACTGCAACAGCCAAGCAGCAGCAGCAGCAACCAGCAGCAGCAGCAGCAGCAGCATGCAGCAGCAGCAGCGACCAGCAGCAGCAGCAGCAGCAACCGGGAGCAGCAAGCAGCAGCAACCAGGAGTTTGGGAGACATCGCTCATGGCAAGGGATGCCGTATCCTTGTTCCAGTCCTCCTCCCAAAAGTTCTTGAAACATGACGGTGTCTTGAGGAAAGCCAGAAGCCAAGCAGCTAAAGTATGCTAAAGGCAGCTGAGGCGGTTGAAGTTTCGGGAATCCTCCCCCAAACAATCACATAACATAGAGCAGCAGCAGCAGCAGCAGCAGCAATGCAGCAGCAGCAGTAGCAGCAGTAGCAGCACAGCAAAGCAGAAAGCAGCAGCAGTCAACGACAGCAACAGCAGCAGCAGCAGCAGCAGCAAAGCGCCAAGGCTCACACAAGTTTGGCCTCCACAACCCTTCGTTTTCGTTCAGTTTTTGGGGGTTTGTGCAGACGAAATTGAAAGAGGGGGGACAGCAAAGCAGCAGCAGAAGTCTTCAGGATTCAAGCAACAGCAGCAACCAGCAAGAAGTAGCAACAGCAACAGCCAAACAGCAGCAGCAACCAGCCGGAGCAGCAACCAGCAGGAGCAGGAGCAGCAACCAGCAGCAGCAGCAGCAGCAGCAGCAACCAGCAGCAGCAGCAACCAGCAGCAGCAGCAACCAGCAACCGCAGCAGCAGCAACCAGCAGCAGCAGTAACCAGCAGCAACGGCAACCAGTAGCAGCAAGCAGCAGCAGCAACCAGCAGCAACAGCAACCAGCAGCAGCAAGCAACAGCGGCAACCAGCAGCAGCAGCAGCAACCAGCAGCAGCAGCAACAGCGGCAGCCAGCAGCAGCAGCAACAGCAGCAACCCAGCAGCAGCAACCAGCAACCAGCAGCAGCAGCAGCAGCAGCAGCAGCAACCAGCAGCAGCAGCAGCCAGCAGCAGCAACCAGTAGCAGCAACAGCAGCAGCAGCAGCAGCAAGCAGCAGCAGCAAGCAGCAGCAGCAGCAGCAGCAGCCAGCAACCAGCAACCAGCAACCAGCAACCAGCAGCAGCAGCAGCAACCAGCAACCAGCAGCAGCAACCAGCAACCAGCAACCAGCAGCAGCAGCAGCAACCAGCAACCAGCAACCAGCAGCAACCAGCAACCAGCAACCAGCAGCAGCAACCAGCAGCAACCAGCAACCAGCAACCAGCAGCAGCAACCAGCAGCAACCAGCAACCAGCAACCAGCAACCAGCAACCAGCAACCAGCAGCAGCAACCAGCAGCAACCAGCAACCAGCAGCAGCAACCAGCAGCAGCAGCAGCAGCACCAGCAGCAGCAACCAGCAGCAGCAAGCAGCAGCAACCAGCAACCAGCAGCAGCAAGCAGCAGCAAGCAGCAGCAGCAACTGGCAGCAGCAAGCAGCAGCAGCAACCAGCAGCAGCAGCAGCCGCAGACATGCTACCTTTCGTCCACCCCCGTCTCCTCAAGTCTCGAGACTGTTTGTGTTTGTTTTCCAGCGCAATGGACATTGAGGCAGCTTTCACAGACACATAGCATGCCACAGTGGGAAGTTTATAGCACATAGATGGAAGTAGGCAACAAGAACACATAAAATACGCACTCTAGTGGTCCCCTATTTTGAAAAAAAAAAGCAAAAAAAGCACGAACCACCGGTGACATGTTCTCAGAACCTGCAAATTCCCTCGGCGAAATGCGCATATTGAAAAAGTCTAGCAAAATGCATTAACAAAAAAGCAACGGCTGAAAAAACGTTACGAAACGAGTTTTGAACAAATTCCCTAAGAAAAACATACCAAAAACACCGGGGCCGTTATGGCAACCGTGACCTAGTTTAAGGAGAATGACTACTGTACTATTTGTCCAGACAAGAAAAGAAAGGGGTCAACATGTGGCAACAAAGCAGGAGTGTATTGTGTCGTGGTAACAAGAGTCAGGATTTTTTAAAATGTGTTTTGCTGTTTTGCTTTGCTTTTCAAAGTCATGCGCAACCTCGTGTATGAGTGTGTGCACCTTGGACTCATAGGTAACCTGTTGGTTTTGAATTTGCTGAATACGGTGGAGGACGCTCCACTGCGCCTGAGTTTTGACTAGAGAAACTCCCTTCTAACTAGAACAAGAACTCTGGCCGTTGCACCTGCTTGACTTTGCAGTCACGCAATGAGTTTTGATGGAACGAGTTGTCTTGAAGCGGAGGATTTGGTAGTTTTCTTTAGACGCCCCTCCATCTGTTTCTATTTGACTTTGGGCTTCATACCCTGGGCTCTCAGGTTTCATACCTTCGGTGGAGTTTACGACATTTGCAGGGGGCCGGAGCCAGGTGGGACAATGAAGACATCCCCCACCTGGGTGCAAACGTACCGACGTTTTTCCAATTTAATTGACTTTTTAATCAAGCTCTAAAGTGTTGTTAATGCACGTCACGGTCTAACCGCGTGTAAAGGTCTACCTGCAGTAAAGTGAAACTCACCAACTGATTCAGCTCCTGTAAAGTGAAAATGCAAGTCAAGGTCTGACTGCGTGTAAAGTGGATCTTCACAAACTGATTCAGCTCTTGTAACGTGCTAATGCAAGTCAAAGTCTAACTGCGTGTAAAGGTCTAATTGCATGTAAAGTGGAACTTCACAACTGATTCAGCTCTTGCGGGCATCAATCTAAGTGTGCGTGGGTGTGGGTTTGGGCGGTACAGGGTGGTGTGGGGATGAGGGGTAGTAATGTGAGGCTTGTTGCACGTGCTACGCGACGGCGTTGCTTCTCAAAGTCGTGCGTTATATTTGATTCATACGATGCGTGTGCGTGCGTCGGTGGGAACGGGCGTGGGGCGCAATAACAGTGCTTGATGCGCATGCTACGCAGTGCAGGGGCTGGGTTGTCAAAGTCATGCGCCGCGCGATGTGTGTGTGGGTGTGTGTTAACACCTGTTTCTACGGTTTTACCTGGTAATTTTACCGTCGGTTCCACTCGAAGGCTGGGTGCTACTAGTAGTTTCTGGCCTTACTACTAGGACCACAAGAAGCAGGGGGCCACAAAGACCGGCAGTGGTAGGTGTGAAAACGTACCTGCAAAACTGTTTAAAGCGGCTAGTGCATAGGCGGTCTGCTAGGTATTCAGTAAAACGGCTAATGCATAGGTATTCAGTAAAGCGGCTAATGCATAGGCGGTCTGCTAGGTATTCAGTAAAGCGGCTAATGCATAGGCGGTCTGCTAGGTATTCAGTGAAGCGGCTAATGCATAGGCGGTCTGCTAGGTATTCAGTAAAGCGGCTAATGCATAGGAGTTGAACCTTTTGTTAAAACACCTTCAAATGCTTCGACCTATCGCCTTTCCGTTCTTTCGCCTTTCTTCCACTTGGGAACTGAGTTAACCGGGCTTCACGGAAATTCCAAGTTTCATGGCATGGGGATGCGTTGGAACAGGAGACTCGAATAGGAGACCCTTCAACAAGTTTCGACGGTGAACGGTGAGACACGACACCCCTCCCTACCCCCTGGCCTCCGTTGCTATCCCACCCGCTATTCGGGCAACAGAAGGGAATCGCACTCAACACACTTGTGTGTTGGTGCCTTTCCTTCTGTTTCTCCTTTCTATTGCTAGCTACCCGAGCGGTCTAAGACAAAGGTCCCGCTCGCGAGCTACTTTCATTAAACTAAGTGGGCCTCGTAACTACACCTATCTTTCTTTCTTGCCCTCTTAGTCTGCTTTTGTTTTGTTTCCTTTGGCTGTCTTTCTAAGGCTTTTTAGGTGGCTAGTAATTTTTCCGCCGCGCCAGAACTGGCGCTATATGTACAAAGTTGTTGCACACAGAGCGCCGATAGCGGCACTGTGTGTGTGTTAACACCTGTTTTTCAGGTTTTACCTGGTAATTTTACCGTCGGTTCCACTCGAAGGCTGGGCGCTACTAGTAGTTTCTGGCCTTACTACTAGGACCACAAGAAGCAGGGGGCCACAGACCTGCCACTGCTGCTGTGGCCAACGAAGACCGGCAGTGGTAGGTGTGAAAACATACCTGCAAAACTGTTTAAAGCGACTAGTGCATAGGCGGTCTGCTAGGTATTCAGTAAAACGGCTAATGCATAGGCGGTCTGCTAGGTATTCAGTGAAGCGGCTAATGCATAGGCGGTCTGCTGGGTATTCAGTAAAGCGGCTAATGCATAGGAGTTGAACCTTTTGTTAAAACACCTTCAAATGCTTGGACCTATCGCCTTTCCGTTCTTTCGCCTTTCTTCCACTTGGGAACTGAGTTAACTGAAAACCAATGTCAGAGTGTGCGCCCACTCCTGTGTCCAAGAGTTTGTTCAAGATTCTTGCAAGCAGGGGATGGAGACACCTGTATTGCTTCTCCAGCAACGAAGCTGGCAATACACGGTGAGCTTTTCAGCTCTGGACGCAGAACTGACGTACCTGCTTCCGAACACAACGACTCCAATGGTTCCCAGGCTGTTTTCCAGGCTCTTCAGGTTGTTGCAACATTTCTGTTCGGCCGACGAATCACCTTGCGGTTCAACCAAAGTCAAGGTCTACCGCAGTAGCGTACAGTGTTAATGCAGCGGTGAACCACTCACTGAACCTTACCCTCATTCATTTGAGCTATTCGGCTCTTGTTTCCTGATCGCTCTGGGAACAGCTGACCCAATGCTGCCGAGCTTACGGAGAAATCCCAGCAAAAATCTACCTAGATGTATTGCATTTTTGCAACCTTCCAAAACCTAAGTAAACTCAAAGCTGTCCAATGCATTGTTTCATCCAACATAAGTGTTAATGCATTTGTGATTTGTGAGCGACCTTCAAACCTGAGTAAAGCCAAAGCTGTCTACTGCGTTGTTTCATCTGCAAAGGGCTCCTGCAATAAAGTGCCAATGCATTTGTCAGCTACCTTGTAAAACCAAGTAAGGCCAATGCTGTCCACTACGTTGTTTCACCAGTAAAGAGCTACGACAATAAGTGCTAATGTATTCGCTTGCCACCGTTTGAAACCTAGGTGAGGCCCAAGCTGTCTACTGCGTTGTTTCATCATTAGAGATAACGTAAAAAACTTTTGCGCGCCGCTATGCGGCTGCTTGTGTGCGCCCACCTCTGTATCCAAGAGGGGATGGAGACACCTGTCTTGCTTCTCCATCAACGAAGCTGGCAATACATGGTGAGGATATCACTCCGGACGCGGAACTGACGTACCTGCTTGCGAAAACAACGACTCCAATGATAGGTTGTTTCAACATTTTTGTTCAGCCGACGCATCATCTTGCGGCTCCATTAAGTCAAGGTCTATCGCAGTAGCGTACAGTGCTAATGCAGCGGTGAATCACTCACTGAACCTTATGCTCACTCATTCGAGCTATGAATCTAAGTGTGTGCGTGTGTGTGTGTGTGTCGTTGGGGGGTGGGATGGGGTGGGGACGCAGTGGCGCCCGTCAAACGGCAAAAGGGAAAAGAAGTTGGGACGGCTCAGAAACGCGCACGACGCATCAAAACAAGGGAGGGTAAAGAACAGGTGTCCGACGTTTCTTCAATTGTTAACAAAAGCACAAGTCCAACGCAATATGTTGGCTACGGCGCAAGGCCAGCTGTGGACGTAGTTTTGAAGTGCCCAACAGACAGTTGTTGCCAGTGCAAAGTGCAGTGTTTCTTAACTTAGACATCGCATTGAAGTCAGGCACTGGAAGAGACACGAGCCAGCACAAGTGAGCTACGGAAGGACTGACATATAGATGATCCATGAGGTGATGATAGCTAAACTACACTGTACCATTGTCGACGTTTCGTTCACTCTACTATGCTGTTTGTGTGAGCGGGCCCGTTGCAGCTTTGCATGGGGTCCCAGGAGACAGCAGATGTGCAGGCGCACGTGGTGGACTTGCGCAAGGTGATGCCGATACTTTGTTCCAGTCACTTTGTTCCAGTCACTATGCGTCTATTGGTTGCTCAAGAATCCTCAAGATCCTTAGACCTTTGGACATCGTTCATGGCAGGGTATGCTGGAGGCTCAAAGCAACATCAGTGAACTGCGCAGAGTGCGGACACCAAGAAGCCCAGGAGGCTGAGTCCTAAATTGATTACGATTTGCAAGACTAACTTTGATCTCGCGACTGGAATGGCCCAAGTGAAGAGACCGGCAAATTTCAGGTGTTTAATGGTGTTGTTTTTATAAATGTTTTGTTGCAAAAGCCTTGACCTTTCTATTTATAAACTGAAAGGGTCAGTCTTTTGCACTTTGTTCCAGCTCAACTGCGCGGTGGCAACAGAACATGTATATTCCATGTTCCTGGGGTAGTTAAGTCAGTCATGAAGGGTATAGTTTCAGCTACCTGAGTTCTGAGTTCTCCTTGTTTTAGCAAAAATGTTTTACATTGTTTTACACTCTGGAGTTGAGACTATGCATTAAGAAGGGATTCTGTTTGACAGGGGGCCCCCCTTGGATCAAGTCCCCCCTGCGTCGTCGCGGTTTAGGTGCAAATCTTGAGACGTTTGCAAAAATATTGGGGCATGTTTCTTTGCATAGTGTGCCCCTCTCGGACTTGAACTCGAACTGGAACGGCGAGCTCACCCGTGGAAGCATAGAAGCCTCGAACTCGAACTCGGGCTGGAACTCAAGCCTGGAAGGCCTCGAACTCGAATTCGGACTCGAACTCGAACTCGAGTTGAAACAGTTAGAACTCAACCCTGGAACTATAGTAATTAGGTGAGTGATGTTCCGGGTGTTCGGGTATCGCTTTTTCAGATTTCAGCTTTTCTCTAGTTGTTGCGAAGGTCTTCACTTCTTTAGGGTTTCTTTGGAGTTGAAATGGTGTAAGCTCGTGGCCCAAAGCCTTCCAGGGGCCGAGCGGATCTAACTAATTTGGGCGGGGTAGTTTTGCCATGGACGATTTCAATGTGGGTTTCCTGGAGCCGGATCTTGGAAGTCTACATCCTGGACAGCTGGTTGACATCATGGCTAATCTACAGATGTTTTCAGATGGTTCAGTCGTGTGTTCCTCGGTCACTAGGAACCAGGTTTTCATGACGGATGCACCGATTGATTCTTCGAAGACACTGGTCACACTCATTGGCATGAAAGTTTCCTATGAGTCGGGACTTTGCTGGTTGAGACATCAAATGGATTCAACCATTTTTTATCCATGTCCTCCCAGTGTAGAAGGCCTGAACCACATCCTGGAAGCCTGTTCGGAAATTGGTGCAGTCGGCAAAGGGTTTGAAAGCGCAGGAAGTCAGACATTCTTGTATGTAGACTCCAATCCGAAGTACTGCAATTGGTTGAAAGAAAGAAGACAAGCTACAGTGGTGTGTGGTAACATTGCCAAACGCCAAACACAAGCCGAAGTGATGCAACGCATTCCTGACGGACGCTCTTTCACCATTAGCTCTGGAATTGCTTGTCAGCCATTCTCAGCTCTGGGAGATCGTCGAGAGCATCTAGATCAGCGATCAGAAGCCCTGCCAGGAACACTGCAACTGGCCTACCTGACAAGACCAGTAGCGATCATCCTTGAGTGTACAAAGGAAGCTGGTGCTTCCGCCTGGGTTTCGCAAGTCTTAGGCAAGTTTCGAGAGATCACCAATTATAGGACTTTCCAACATGTCATGGATCTTCACCATACATGGCCTGCTCGTAGGACAAGATCGTGGTGTGTTGTGGTGCACCCAGCACTTTTGCTCCACCAAATCCCAGAGGTACCAAGTTTGAGGTTTGATCCAGCAGTCATTCATTTGATCAAGACTATGCTTGAAATGCCTGAAGCTGAAGAGGTTGGCCTAAGTCTTGACATCCATGAATTGCGTCAATTCGGAAGGGGCCCCAAGGGTTTCGCGCAGCATGTAATGGATGCATATGGACCTTTGCCAACAGCCACCCACTCATGGGGTGGTCAATGTGTTCCATGTGCGTGCGGTTGCAGGTCCCAAGGCTTCAGTGAGCAGAGATTAGCTAGTAAAGGGCTTTACGGATTGGTGATCCCAACTGGCAAAATCACAGGTGATGCCAATGAATCCTATGAAGGTTTACGCCGTGCTCATCCAGCGGAGGTCGCCATTCTAAATGGCCTTCCTCCAAGTCATTTAGTTCCCATTGATGCAGCAGACATTCGTCTTCAGCTGACAGGTGTGGGACAAATGGCAAGTCCAATCCAGAGCGCATGGGTTCTCGCATCCATTAAGTGGCAGGTCAGTCAATCACATCTCACTGTTGTAGCTGAGCATCCCAGACATGTTCTAGCCGCGTTATGTCGAGAACTGTTGACACAGCGTGATGAGTGGTGGCCTGACCATGACAGCAAGACCATCCGAATTTTTGCAGCTGAGATTGATAGTTTGGACCGCCCATTGATTTTCCAGCCATGGGACAAAAGTGATTCCGAGGATGACGATCATGCACTTGCGACAAACGCAATTCGAGACAACCCAGAGAAGAAGACCAGACATGCCGTAGGTAAAGGGGGTACTTTTGGAGATCGACATCGTCGTACTGTGCCTGCGGTAGTCGAGACCTGTGAGACGGCTGCGTCTGTGCCTAATGCTTTCGAGAATCCTAAGCCGGAACATGCAATCGTAAGACCAGTGACTCCCATGTCTGACGCTTTTGAGACTTTCGCGACAGACCACAGGACATCGGGACATGAGAAGCTGCCGACATTTACATTCGAGCCGTTAGTGACAGAACGTGAGACTCACAGACCAGAGTGACAAGCTAGTCATGCAGCAGTCCTTTCCGTAGTCAACATTACGGAGAATGGAGGTATTGCGGGTTTCGAATCCAAATCCAAGGTGAGTCAGGTAGCACAGGGTGCAGCCACCCTGGCCTCAGGCCTTTCGATCCCAGTTGTAGAAGTTGATGCGGAGCCACCAATCAAGAAAGCCAGAACCGATGACTGCACAGGCGTTTCTCTCTTGAGTGACTCTGATGTAGAACAGAGCAGGCAACAGGACCACAGACAGAGTGAGCCTGTCAAGATTTGGGTTGCGCACGAAGGGTTTCAGGCTTTTCAACATACATGTGATGCCAATACAACCATCGGACAATTGACCTATGCTGAAATGGTTTTGTTGCAGTGTGATCACCAGTTCAAACCCTACAACGGCGTAGGCGAGCAGATCCCATTGGCGTCGAAAGTCAAAGATCATCCGTATGTTTTGCTCCAGGCAGGTCCCACCACCCAAGCGGACAGGTGTCCCATGCTGACCACGCAGACACACCAACACGATGCCAGCTTGACACCACGCCTCACCGCACTTTGGCAGCAAAAAGGGTGGGTAGCCAAAGATGAGATGGAATTCTACTTGCAGGCGTTAGCGCAAGATGGAACGACCCGGGTTTCAGAGGTCCTGATGATCACCAGCCCCACTGAAGCGGAGAATGTGGTAAATCTTTGGGTGTCCCAACGACTGGAAGATTTCATGAACGATGATCAATGTTCGCAAGTTTTTACCATTTGTTGGTTCAATCGGCATTGGTTCCCGTTGCAAGTAAAACTTTGCTTGGACTCAGTCACGATCTACACCACTCCTGAAATGGCCAACCATGTCCGACAATGGTTCAGTGTTTCACTTGGCATCACCAGTGAAGTCAAGTCGATTGGGGTCTTGTCGCAGTGGCCAGCAGATTGTGGTTTTCAAGCAGTCGCATGGATTATTGCCAGAGCATCCAATGAAGGTTCGGTCCGATCCATGCCCTCAGTCGAAGCAATTCAGTGGCGTGAACTTTTTGCGAGACATGTCCTCAACAATGATCTCAACACAGATATGTTCCCTGACCTGTGGTTGGCAGGAATGGCAAGTGATGGTAGCATCAAAAAGCAGTTGCAGGAACTAATTGAAACTCATGGAGTAACCACTGATCGCAGTGCAGCATGTGCCGCTCATTTGATCGATAAACTTGGCATCAAAGCTATCCAGCAGACTTTCCAGGCGACCAAGCCCTGGCAAGACCTGAAAGCACGCGCTTCGCAAGCAAGTCCAGCCATTCAGATAGTCCTAAGTTCGGAACAACAGGCATTGATTGATCGTCGGATTGCAGCCGGCCGTCCGATTGGTAGGAAAAGCAATAAGCAGAAGCAGACGCCTGCCAACCAACCAGTGCTCCTAGATCCGTCCCAGGTCCAGATCCCTTCGTCGGTTTTTCAGCAAGAAGATGGAGTCCACCTTGACCAGATCCAACTCCATCAGATCAACGCAAATGGACAAGGTATCATAGTAGCATCAGTTGATGAAGCCCTGCCGTATGTCACCCGGGGAGATGCTATCAGCTCAGAAGGCCTTGCCATTCTGGTCATTAATTATGCCGATTCGAGGTTGCCCAATCATGCACAGCCGATTAAATTCCCAGCTGTGTGTGCCAGTTCAGGTGAATCCATGCTGGTTTCGGCCGCAATGTACCAGATTGGAGCCAAACGTGTACAAAGACAACTTCCACAACAGTGCAACAAGATTGACCAAGTTGAAACAACCGTCTTGAGGATTGCTTTGTATCGAGATCAGACCAAATGTGTGTGGACTGACATTGCCAAGAGCCCAGTGAAACTGATTTTGGCATCCGATGGTCTGGCACCATTCGGCCGAGAAGTCTTGGATGTTTGGGACCGCCAATACCTGAGCAAACGTTTTGTCCGCACAAAGCCAAACGAAGCTGAGGTCTTTTTGGTTACCATTAGGATCCCCTCCACGCACGCCAACGAAGTCTTGAATCTGAATGCTGTTGATGGTTTGTACATCGAACCCAGAACAGATAATGGTCGCCAGCCACACCCAGGTTTTGCCATGACGTGGCTTCCAAAGAAGAGCTTTGCAGATGTACAGATTGCGCAGCAAACCAGTGTCAAGCAGTCATGGGTAGCCCGCTCAGGCGACCGGTTTGGCCTCAGGTCAGAATTGCAGTCTGCTCAAGCCATCCATGAACAGTTCCGACCGGAGATTGAATATCTCGCTGGAGCCCAGTTGAAAACGTTTCGTGTAGGACCGGTGCCTTTCGGCACGACCAAGCATGCTCTTGCCAAAACATTCAAATCATGGAATTGGCAAGCCAGGCCGGGACAGCCACTCGGACAATCCAAAGACCATACCGCCGTGTTTTGGTCTGCAGTCTCCAATGATGATCCGTCCCATACCATCTTCACCATGGAGCATGGTGATGTCCTCATATCGTCTGTTCCCAATGCCAGAGATCGTCAGAACACCAACAATCCGAGCATTGAGGCCTCTAAGAGAACTGTGATGATGATGACCCGTGGCTCCACACAGAAGCCAGCAGCCATGTCAAATGATTCTGACCCTTGGTTGACGTATGACCCGTGGATGGAAAGGAAGCCAGTCACCACCTCAGCGATGTTGTCGCAACAGCAGCTCTCTGCACTCGAGGCCAAGGTCGAGCAGAAGGTCATGTCCAGTGTCATTGCCAAGGTTCCAATTCCATGCCATGATGAAGATGCAGACATGGGCACTCAGCATGATACCCGAGTCGCTGAACTCGAACAGAAGGTTCAGTCATTGCAGGAAAATGTGAACGCCCTGTCCTCCAATTTGAGCACCTTTCAACAGCAGCAGACTCAGCAAAACAATAGTGTCGTAGGCCAGATTCAGGCATTGCAAACCTCCGTAGAGAACCAGCATCAACACATGACAAAGGTGTTAGATGCGAAAATGGAGCAGCAAATGGGGAGGATTGAACAGTTGCTGGGAGCTGGTAAACGGCACAAGAGTGCTGAGTGACTTTGCCAGCCTGATCCGTTGAGCTTTAATTCGATTCAATATGTGTTTCTGCAAGTTTTGTATCGCATCGGGGAGGCCAAGAATCCCGGTCCGTGCAATGACACAGATTTGATCCTTGGACGCATTAACCCTGGGGGTATCCTCAACAAGGTTGAGTTGATTGAACAACTTCCTAGAGTTGCCAATACGATATGGGGCGCAAGTGAAACACACTTGTCCAAACTGGGGATTGAGAAGTTCAAGCAGAGCCTCAGGTTCCGTAAGAATCTCTACCATTTTGCACCTGGAGCACCTGCTCCTCTTAGATCGCTCACTGCATCGTCCATTGGGGGCAAACAGGTCGGCACAGGTTTCCTGTCCAGTGCCCCCACTCGCGCTCTCCAACCCACTTGGCCAATCGAGGCCTGGCAGCAAGCCAGGTTCACTGCAAACACATTTTGTGTCAATGGTCAGTGGATACATGGAGCAGTTTTGTATGGTCACGCTCATCAAGCAAACACCAAAGCAGGTCGCCAATTGACTGCAGACATTTTGGACTTGATGATCCATCGTATCGTTCACACTCTTAAGGGGTATAGGTTCCTTTGCGGAGATTGGAATCAAGAAATCCATGACCTTCACCAAACAGATAGGTTGCAGCAACTTGGATGGCGGGAAGTACAAATCTGGGCGTGCGATCAATGGCAGAGACCCATCACCAAAACCTGTAAAGGTACGACGACTAAAGATTTTCTGTGGGTAAGTCCTGAGCTCCTTCCACATTTGCGTCGCATCAACACATGCGAACTGTTTCCAGACCACACAGTTTTGTGGGCCGAATTCGCAAATCTAGGCAAGCCTGAACCTGTTTATGTTTGGAGATATGCAAAACCCATTGAATGGAAAAACTGCCCACAAATACCAGATGGTGTTTTCAATACCAGATGGTGTTTTCTCCATTGTGCCTCAAGACACGCCAGATGACCAAATCCAGAAGATTGCAACAGAGTTCGAGAAGAGAACAGACCAGACCATGCGTGCGCGCAAAAAGCAGGGATTGCTGCCATGCCAACTTGGCAGATCGCGCACAAGTGCACCTCGTAAATGTCAGCCGCACCGACCACCCCTCAAGCCAGGGTGGCACGGTCAAGCAACACCCGAGTTCGAAGGGCATACCACCCAACATGTCCAGTGGTTCAAGCAACTCAGACGTCTTGAATCCATCGCGCGGGACAATGTAGGTTCCCTCGCAGCTAAAATCCATAAAGACCGAGAGTGGAGATCCATCCTTAAGGCCCAGGGATTTCCTGGTAGTTTTCCTAAGTGGTGGAAAACTCTTGAGAGTCGTGCGTCGCCAGCGCCACGGAGCTTGCCCATGGATGTTCCGACTCAGGCACAGTTGGTGGCCATCAAATTGACTTTCGCAGAACAAGTCCGACAGCTCGAAGTCGCTCTCATGGGTAAATTTTGCTCGATCGCTCGAAAAAATCGATTGCTGAATCCTCACAAGATTTTTCAGGACGTTCGTTCTCCCCCCTTGTGCACCCGTTGTTTTGCTTGATAATAGTGCCTTGGTCAAGATAGTGGAAGTAGACCCAACTGATATGTCTCTTACTCTGGAAAGACCTCTTCAGAGCTTGGACTGCAATGCACCAGTCTACACCTCCACTGCTTGTACTAATGTTCTCATGGCTGACACGGATAAAATTTGGGTTGAGGATGTGGCAGATTTTCAAGCAGGTGATCTTTTGCACCAGCCGCAGTTCATAGGATCCCTTGAAGATCTGTTTGCAGCTTTTTCGTCCGAATGGCAAAAACGGTGGGACAGACACCTTTACGCCCCGATCGATAAGTGGGATCCTTTAGTTGAATTCTTGACCGACCATGTAGCAAAAGGTGCCCCTATGGCCCTTCCCAAAATTACTCCTGAAGCCTGGTACCAGGCCCTCCGCCATAAGAAAAAGCGGTCCGCCAGAGGACCCGACAGCTGGGCAAGGGAGGATTTGATGCGAATGCCAAGAGACCTCACTATTGCTCTACTCGAGATCTTGGAGCAAGTGGAACAGGGTGCACCCTGGCCACTCTCCATGATCACCGGCATCATAAGTAGCTTGGAGAAAGTTCCAGGTGCTGGCAAGGTATCGCAATATAGACCCATCACTGTGTTTTCGATCATCTATAGGACTTGGTCATCTCTAAGATCGAAAGCCGCACTAGTCCACCTTTCGCAATTTGCCCCCAACAAGTGTTACGGCAACGTGCCAGGTAAGTGTGCGATAGATCTATGGCTGGCCATCCAAGCGGAGATCGAAGCTAGTAGAAGCACATCCGCCCCCATGACAGGGGTCATGGTCGATATCGTCAAGTGTTTTAATGGCCTACCAAGGCTGCCGATCTTTCAAGTATGTGCGCACTTAGGAGTAGCTGCCCCGATGCTTCAAGCCTGGTCTTCAGCTCTGCACCAAATGGAACGTAGGTTTTCCATTCGGGGGTCAGTCAGTCCGCCGTGTAGGTCGACAACAGGCTGTGCTGAAGGGGACTCCCTCTCAGTCATGGGGATGTTGAGCATCAACATTCTAATCGACCATTGGCTTGTTTATAAAATTCCTCAAGCACATCTTTGGACATATGTAGACAACATGGAAATCACCGCAAGTGATCCACGTGTGACGCTCCAAGGGTTGCATGCTTTGCAAAACATCATTGGCGCCCTGGATCTCCAACTTGACAATGAAAAGACATTTGTCTGGGGCACCACCCCGGAAGTCAGAAAAATCCTCTCTGAATCCCCGTATCCCATTGCCATGTGGGCGCGGGACCTTGGAGGTCATATTCAGTATTCCGCAGTGCCCACAAATTCCGTCATTGTCAATCGTATTCACAAGTTTAAAAATCGTTGGAAGCAATTTGCCAGATCACCAGCACCGCTGAAACAAAAGATTCATGCAGTTGCAAGTGTTGCATGGCCGAACGTCCTGCACGGGGTAAGCTCGGTTCATTTGAGTCCTGCATACATGGATGAACTTCGCACGGGTGCCATGCGCGGGTTGCAAGAACATGGGGTGGGGGTGTCACCGAGCATTCACCTTTCGCTCATCTTGCCTATCAAGTGTGATCCTGGTTTCTATGCAACATGGAAAACGATTTGTGATTCTCGGATGTTTCTTCCCAAAGATGAAAGTCATGCCCTCTTCAGCCATATCACCTCGAATATCAACACGGTTCGTCCGAAAGTAGGTCCTCGCAGTGTACTCTTGAATCGTTTGCATGATCTTTTGTGGCATTGGGATGGGAACACACTCAGAGATGAACTTGGGGACCCGGTGTGCCTTTGGGACACATGCATTCAGGAGCTTCGAGCCAAAGTCACTAGGGCTTGGCAGTTTCGCATTTTGACCATGAATAAAAATCGCAAAACCTTCGCAGGGTTTTGTCACACGAGCCCTCAGCTCACTACCATGGCTTTGCCCAACATGCCAAGTGATTTAGGCATTCTCAAAAAATGTTTAAATGGCAGTTTTTTCACAGCAGATCACCAAGAGCACATGGTGCAAAATGGCGACACCACTTGTCCTTTTTGTGATCAAGTTGACAGCCAAAGACATCGACACTGGGAATGCCCGAAACTCGAATCAGCTCGAAGTTTTTGCAGTCCGAAAATGAAAAGTGAAATCCTTTCCATGGACCCTGTCACATGGAATCATGGGTGGATCCCACGACCCAGTGGTCTCCATGCATGGCAATCGCACATATGTAATTTGCGTGATGAGACCTCGGTTTTGGATGAAGCCATCGTGCCAACGGACACTTGTGACATTTTCACAGATGGTAGTAGCAAGATGCCGGCGCACAAGTTGCTGCGATGGGCAGCGTGGGGTGTCGCCGTTTCCATGTCCATGGATGGCCCGTTTCTTCCATTGGCAAATGGCCTGGTCCCGGGCTTAGTGCAGACCATCTCCAGAGCAGAGTTGTATGCGGCCAAAGCAGCCCTCCTTTTTATCCACTCTAGACGTTCACATTTTCGCATTTGGATAGATAATTATCATGTATACCATGTCCTTCATGCAGCCGCTCATGCAAGCACAGAGGCTGAACTGAGTCAATCCAATCGCATCTTGAATCATGAGTTAGTTCATGAAGTCCAACTCTTGATGTTTCAGGTCAAGCATCTGTGCCGAGCGGTAGTGAAAGTGTGCAGTCATCAAGATCCCAGAGGGTCTGCAGACCCAGTTGAGCTGTGGGCTTGGGAGGGAAATAATGCAGCGGACAGATGTGCGGAACAGGCTTTCCTGGCCTACCCGCACACACATCAGCAATGGTTGAGACTCAAAGAAGAAACTCGTCACCTCGAGAAACTCAGAGACGTGCTGCATAAAGTGCTGATTCAAACAGGCCGTCTGGCCATGCAAGTAGTAGAAAAACACAAACCAGCTCCAGCTGACATCCTGGAGCATGGTTTTGCACCACCAATGCAGGTTGAGCAAACACCATGGACCCTTCCGTTAGATTTGCCCGAAGCCGCAAAATACCTGTGGATACCCGAATGGCCGCGTGTATGTCACTGGATACAAGATTTGCACACCGCAGGGCTGCCAGTCCGGAGATGGTGTTGGCAACAACTGTTCATTGACATTTGTTTACATGTAGGTTCCGTAGGTCCGTGGTACAACAAAAATAGTCATGGATGGCAAGGCCACGACACTTGCCCCAAGCACTCCTTTACCAAAAGAGTCAGATCATTTTTGACTTGGCTGAACAAAATTGCAGCAGCATGCCAAGCTCCGCTACCATTGATGTTGCAAAGACCCGAAAGCCATGCCATTAATTTCTGGCAACCATGCCTGTTTGTTCGCATTTCGACCGTGCGATCTCAGGCAGTCGATGAGTGGATGATGCGATGGAAGGGGACCTTTCGTCGCTACAGAGACTACCATGCAATCGAGGAGGTACCATGATCAGATGGTGGCTTTGGATGCATTTCGCCGGTTGACCACCTCAAGTACGCGCTGCTGTCTGCAGAGGTCACCATGACCCACTGCCGTCCTGCGTGATCGCCCGAAAAAGTTGCGAAAAAGTTGAGATGGTGTAGGGCTTCACTACTTTGGGTTTGTCTTGCTTGGGTTTCATTACTTTGGGGTTCTTTGGGCTTGTCTTGCCGGGGTTTCACTGGGTTTGCGGTCTCACTTCGTTTAGGGCTTGGCTTCGCGCTTCACTTCTTTAGGGATTCTTTTGGTTGGGTTTCTAGGGCTTCATGTCACTAGTCTTTACATGTTTTTATCGTGTCTTTGGGTTTGGCATCCGAACTTTGCTACTTCAGACTTTTGAGGGTTCGGCTGGCGGGTTCAGGTTCTTTAGTTTTTAGGGGTTCTTTGGCTTTGGCTTGCGAACTTTACTTCACTACTTTCATGATATTTTAAGGGTTTCTTTCAGTTTGGCTTGCGGGGTCTCTTTATTAGGGTCTCCGTGGCTGGGGCTTCACTTTCTTTATAGGATTTGTTTGGGTATGGCTTGTTCGCTTACTTCTTTCATGGCCGTCTCTATTTTAGGGTTTGTTGGGGGGGGCTGCGGGTGTTCGGGTCTGACTTCTTTCCTTTAGGCTTGGCTGACGGCTTGAGTTCTTCAGGGTTTCTTTGGCGTAGGGCTTCACTACGTAGGGTTTCCTTGGGCTTGTCTTGCTTGGGGTTCGCTGGGTTTGCGGGATTTTGCGGGTCTCAGTTCTTTATGGTTTCTGCAGGCTCGGCTTGGCGCTTCACTTCTTTAGGTTTTTTTTGGGTTGGTTTGGACGGGGCGTTGCAGGGTGTTCAGGGCTGACCTCTTTCAGGTTCTTTTAGGCTTGGCTGAGGGCTTGACTTGTTTAGGAGGGTTTCTTTGGCCTTGTCTTGCTTGGGCTTTAAGGTTTCTTTGGCCTTGTCTTGCTTGGGCTTTAAGGTTTCTCTGGGCTTGTCTTGCTTGGGCTTTAAGGTTTCTTTGGGCTTGTCTTGCTGGGGCTGAGGGCTTCACTTCTTTAGGATTTGGTTGTGTATGACCTGCAGCCTCTGATTCGAACTCGAACACTGTCTGTTTCTTTGGGAATCGCATACAGTGATACAGGGTCACAGGTTGACATGAGCCATCGCCAAACCACGCGCAATGCCTAATTCAGTCAGAAGCGGTCGTGCCTCTCGAGACTTGGGCTCACCCCTTGCGATCCTCTCTCTTGCTACCTTTCGCTCACCCCCTCCTGTCTCAAGTTCCGATGGACAGTTTTTGCTAGTGCAAAGCGCAGTGTTTCTTAACTTAGACATCGCATTGAAGTCAGGCACTGGAAGAGACACGAGCCAGCACAAGTGAGCTACGAAAGGACTGACATATAGATGATCCATGAGGTGATGATAGCTAAACTACACTGTAATATTGTCGGCGTTTCGTTCACTCTACTATGCTGTTTGTGTGAGCGGGCCGTTGCAGCTTTGCATTGGGTCCCAGGAGACAGCAGATGTGCAGGCGCACGTGGTGGACTTGCGCAAGGTGATGCCGATACTTTGTTCCAGTCACTTTGTTCCAGTCACTATGCGTCTATTGGTTGCTCAAGAATCCTCAAGATTCTTAGACTTAGACCTTTGGACATCGTTCATGGCAGGGTATGCTGGAGGCTCAAAGCAACATCAGTGAACTGCGCAGAGTGCGGACACCCAGAATGATTTTCAATGGTAACATGCATGTTGACATAAAGGTCCAGGAAGTTGAGTCCTAAATTCATTACGATTTGCAAGACTAACCTTGATCGTGCTGGTACGCTCTCAATTCGTGTGTAGCTGGTGAAGGTACGGACTCAACCCTGAACCCTAAGGTTGAGAGCATCCACAGTAGAGACATGTAGAGACTAGAAATGTCAGTCATTGAAGAATGTTGCAGTTATGATAGTGTGGTTATTGCTTCATGTTTCCTACAGACTTGCAGGAAATGGCCAAGAGTCGGGAAGGTCAGATGGCTGACGTCCGTCAGGAGGGGGCACTCGGATACTGTGCATGAGGATGTTTGATATGCGTATTACCGTTTATTGCAACAACAGTTTTCGAAGCCAGTGCAGCGGCACATTGCCAGTTGGCAGAGGAGTTGGAGAAGACACGCACCATAGCCGCTGAGCTACGAAAGGTGCCTGTAGAATCCCGCAAAGAGTTCGCATTTCAATGATTGAGTAAAGACCGGTCCCGCACGACTCGAGAAGTTTCAATTCAGTTGAGAGCGGGGAAGGCAATTGCACGTGCAATCACAACATCCAGAAATCCACTGCGTTCGCCCCGTTCACACCATCCACTTTGCACGATCTACGCATCATGTGAGTTTCTAGACAGGAAACAAAGTTGCTTAGTTCAAACATGTTCAAAAACATGCAACTAAATGCAGAGAGGGAATTGGATTGACTATATTAGATTTGCCATTGGATGCAGCTAGACCGTGGCAAGATAGATAGAGACATAGACACTAACTCTCTTGGACAGGGCGATCGAGAGGGAGAGATACAGAAAGAGAGGGAGGGAGTGAGGGAGGGAGGGAGAGTGAGACATAGATATAGGTTCCTGTGGTGGTTTTCATGTTCGCATGTACAAATGAAGAGGCACTTCGCTTGCATTGATTTCAGCGATTGGGTCGTGTCATTGCAGATTGTTGTCAAGTGTCGATACCTGGCGAAAGACTTAACATTTCAGAGGTGTTAGGGTTTGTCAGACTACAGCAATCCGTGCGTTCTCATGGACAGGACCTGTCTCTGACTTTCCAGCTTGAGGTGGCAAATCTTCACAAGGACCTCTCATGAGCTAGTCTAATACGATATATGTTATATGTGTGTGTCATGATTATATAAGTTTCTCACGCAGAAACTTCAGGACCTGCTGCAGAAAGAAGAGGGCCTCAATGGCGAGATTGCATTTGTGCAGGTGGATGAGTGGATGAATGCGATGTTGATGTTTGTTTTAAACAGAAATACTATCTTTTGGGGGGTAGGCCACTAGTAGAGGTGAGGTAGGTATTAGCTAGGGGTAGGTAGCTAGTAGCTTACTTAAGCTACTAGTATGGACACATCATAGCTCACGCTTCTTCAAGGAAGCTCCCCCGCCTGAGGGCAGGGGGGAGCTTCCTTGAAAAAGCGCTTGCAGTATTCATTTGGTTCCTAGATTACCCTTACTAAGTATCCTAGATTTTAGGGAAACTTATATATCCTGTTGTCCGGTATTTAGTGTTTAGCAGCGTCATTGCATTGAAGCACCTGCCCCTCTATCATGGTGCAAGGTGACGCAATGTGTTTCTATATCCGTTAGACTACTTGGAAAGTCCAACCTTCAAAGCTGCAGAGGTTGCTGGGAACAAAGGGCAGGAGCATGCCCCCTTCGGCAAGTGGGGCTATAGTTGATCATTGCCATCTTCAGCACAATATATATTATATATTAACCCCTTCTGTATATATATATATATTTGCAGTGCCACGTCACTATTACTTACTGTCAGTGCATTGGAGGCTAGATTGAAGGAGCAGCTTTCCAACGAGATCAGGAGCCTCAAACAGCATGCAAGACCTAATAGCAATGCCCTTTGTTACTAGTAGC
>CAXAMN010021496.1:1093797-1122617 GCA_963970005.1 Durusdinium trenchii | reverse complement strand
TGAAAACAGAGTTTCGACGTTTCGGAACGCCTTTTCTCCCTTGAGCCAAAACACGTCAAGAGTCACGTGTCTGCAGTACCCTAGCGGAGTATATATGGGCTGTACATACAAACAAAAAACTACATATATATATATATATATGTATGTATACATATATAGTTCCTAGAGGTCCTAGCCTGCTTCAAATGTCTATTTCGCAACTGACAGAACCATTATATAAACCTATTGGCACAATATCAGGTGTGACGTATTCGTAGGAAAGTCATGTCCTGCTTCACTTTGGAGACTTCAGAAGAAGTAGAGATCATCTGGATACTCTAACTGGATAATCCCATTGGTTTCAAGAGTCCGTATGTCCAGTCTCAATCAGACATTCTAGGTGCGCCACTTCTTCAGCAATGCATCTGCCTTCAGAACCAAAAGCAACAAATGTTGGATCAAAACAGAATCACTCTGTTGAAAAACACCATTGAAGAAGCAGCACAGTTTGAGTGCTTGCAGTGCCAACGCCTGTGTCAAAAGCTGCGAAACCTCAACCTGCCAAACAGCATCTTCCATTTTAAGACTGCCAAAAGTCCACAATAAAAAGAAACAAAGCAAAAGACAACAAAACCAACTCTCTATGTCAAAGGATGTCGTTCTAACAAACAAAGAGGATGTCAGACCAAGCATGCTACTGTGGATTCCAGGTGTGACTCCAAGGCCGAACTCAGCCTGTCAAGAAACAAGAATCGGACATCAGAAAACTTGGCAACACATAAAATTGCAGACTGCCTGGAGCACTCATCCAAGACCTTGCGAGCAGCGTTGTCCTACACGTGTATCGGAAAAACAAAGCAGAAAAAAAAAACTAAAAACGAGCCGTGTCAATAGTGTAAATCATATGAAATCGAAATCCTTTAAAAGGACAATCAGCTTGACAGCCGAAAGTCGCAGTCCTCACAGACTTGCTGGAGACCATAGGCCAATGCTCGGGCATGACGCACCCAATGCCCCAAGAGACTTCGAGAATCGACCTGGACATTCGCGACTTGGAGAAATGAAGATTCAATGATTTCTTCGGAAAAAGATTCGATATCTCCACCTGGAGCGACACCTGTTCATTGTCCTTTTGGCCGTTTTGCTTCAAATCTGCTTCACGTTTTCTGCATTGAAGCTTGAAACTGCCTGCTCGAAGCAGCCCAAAAGCTCACTTGCATCCATTGCAGGGGTCAGTGGCACCTCCCAAGAAAGAAGTCAAACACTCCACGTGCACCCACTGAGACGGCGAACTAAGGAAGCGGGCTGGCTTGCCATCTGAGTTGAATAAAAACGGAGTGATTAGAAATACACCTGGCCTCTTGGAGCGGCATATGTGCCATTGCCTCACACCCAGCACTTGCTTTAACATCAGCACAGCAATTCTTAAGGCGAGCGAAATAAATTCATCAAAACTCTAGCCCAAGAAAGGCAACTGAGAAAAATGACCCAAGAAAAGCCCACGGCTTTCCACATCTGATCACATCCACTCTGACGGTGCAATTGAGCCGCTGCCAACCATCGCACCACACTGTGCTTGCCAGATGCTGGTCCGCCGAC
This sequence comes from Durusdinium trenchii, assembly GCA_963970005.1. Lineage (NCBI taxonomy): Eukaryota > Dinophyceae > Suessiales > Symbiodiniaceae > Durusdinium > Durusdinium trenchii. The sequence continues at coordinate 1,121,039 of CAXAMN010021496.1, read as the reverse complement.
CAAAAGGACAGGCCTCAATCAGACACAGCTTGCACTGATTTCTGTCAGAAGGGTGGTTGGAGGGCTAGCAAGCAAACATGTAGGTCCAAGCATGACAGTACAAATGAAGAGGATGAAACAGTGTCTCTGTCACTTCCGTCCTTTTTTGCGCCGGAAATCGGCATAATCAATGCAGGATCACTGATCAGGTCATCGGGCTTCCCTTTTTGGAAAGCCGCTTCGACGTGGGGATCTTGTTCCGAGACAAAATGTCTTTCTCTGCCGCCTGGACAGCAGCACGCTCCAGGACGATGATCTCTGGAAGAAACCCAGAACCTCACAGGCAAGACAAAAAGACCTTTTGATACCATGATGTGCTCCCAGGTTGCTTCAAAAGTTGTTTTCAATCTAGAATCCAGGTTTCTCAAAGATTGCCCTTCGAGCCTCGGCCAAAAAGCTCAAACCTGAGGTATTCATCTTGGCAGGAGTCCAAGAGCTCCGACAAGTGCCACAGATTCCGCACACGCACGGGCTGGCCGTCCATCACAAAGGCCTTGAGCCGGGCATTCCGAACATCCTGGAAGCCCAAGTTCACGGTGTGCGCCAGCACGTAGGACAACACCACAACTTGTTCATCTTCAAAGTCCCTCTCTCTGGAGTCCATGATTTCAGCCAAACCATTGCAGCGTTCTTTTCTCCACTTGTCTCCAAAGGTGGCGCGCAAATACTGCTGGGAGAGGACGACAAAAACCAAGCCACCAATAATACAGTAGTCAAGAAGCCATGGAGCCTCCTTCTCGACTGAAACCAAAGGTTCTTGAGGAAGTAACTCAAAGGCGCAAGAGATCTGAACACCATCCCGCATGATTTCAGCATCCAAAGACTCACCGACAAACTTATTGATTGCCACATATGGAAATGGCACTCGGTCATGCCTTGAGGAGCCGCACACAAACGGTACGCAGCCATCGTTTCCAATCGAAACCCCGACCAGTGACATCAGAACATCTCCTCGCCGCAGAGCCTGAGCATTAGGCGTCGTCGGATCCACTGATTTGATAATAACACCACTTTGGCCCTTGGACAAGCCCAAAGCCCGGCGCATTCCAGCATTTTCCAGTCGCTGAGCAAAGAAACGTCCATGTCCAAATGCTGTGACTCTCATGGTGCTTCGCTCAGCGTGAGGTGCTGCGCTACCCTCATTGGCCAATCGCCGCCAAGCGGTCAGAAACTTTTCTACGACACTCACGGGAATAATAAACCCGATGTTCTCCGTGGAGCCATCTTTCAAAGACTCATATGCCACACCCACACACCGTCCGCCGGCCACCAACGCCGGTCCTCCGGAGTTGCCTGGATTGATGGCAGCATCGATTTGAATCACCAGTCGATTCATCCAGGGATCCGGGTGATCCTCATAATCAACTCGGCTCACAACGCCCTTGGTCACGCAGAGGTTGTCGCCGCCAGTGGGATATCCAACACAAACCACTTCTGAGAAGAGAGCAGGGACATCTCTGCAAAGCTCTTGAGCACTCAAGGTGCCTTTCCAGAAAGATTCCTCCCGCACGGTAAGAATGGCCAAGTCACAGTCCGTGGCACGGGCCAAAACCTCTGCCTCAAACTTTTCATCATCTCCACGCTTTCGAACTTCCTAAGCCAGGAGCTCTGCCAGGAAAAAGACTAACATAAAACAACCTCAAAAATAAACACCTCAAAACATATAAGTCTGGACAATTGTTCTCGGCAACACCAGTGCTTCAGGTTCTTCGATAGTCTGGAGGGGTACGAGTACTATATAGTGTTTCTTTTATTCCATCTGTTGATCCACCCACATCAACTGATGGTGTTGCTGTGGACTCGCCCACATCTTTTCGCTTCAAGAATGGGTGTCGATGCAGCTGGCATGGGCCACGCAGTGACGATTCGTGAGAAGCAAGCGCTCCTCCAGGCTGAGCACAAAGGCACTGGAAGTTGAGGACTGCTGCCTCTGGACGAGCGGAGCGGAGCGCAGCAGGCAGGAGCACAGATAAGCGTGGACGAGTGTAGATGAGTGGAAGGGCCAGTGGACCATTGAATTAGAGGATGGAATCAAAGCAAAAAGAATCAGAAACGAAAACCCACAAGTGAGGGGTGTCCTTTGGGTGGGAGTTACGGAATACTCTTCAGCGAAGCTTCGATAGGACGAAAGGTCTGGAGGTTTCCCGTGTGGGAACCTGGACTCGTCGTTTTTTGCCCCTGCCTCTTTGTTGTCCATGGCATCGAATAATTCCTGAGTGCTTGAGCATATGCTCCGAAGATCTCTTGAAGAAGGAACAATGATTGAGGAAACTGTGTCAAAGGAATGAACATACAAATTATCACCAAGAGACGGCTTTAACTCCCGGCAAAAAAGTTTTACCACTGATGTTCCTCGGCAGCTCAAATCACTTTGGTAATGGAAATGGCTGGGGGCCTCCACACAAGCGAGAATTCTTGTTGCCCTTTGGCAAATACAGGAGCCCTATCCTTCTTTTCCAGGCAACACTACCAACTTTAGTTGAATGCCGATGTAACCAGTAGAGATCTCACGATCCCCAGGCTCCCAATATTCTGAAGTCAGAAAATCACATATAGCACCGATAACATATATATATATACATATTTATGTATATCTAAATGCAAGCAGAAGCCTTCCAGTAACGCTCCAATGTTGCCCCAAGTATCACAGGCCTCGTGAAGAGCAAAGGGCAGTTCCTTCGTTGAAATGACACACACGTTAACTTGGTTTCATGTCTCTCCCGCGGCACCTGCGTGCGAGGCCGTTTTGCCCGTTTGCTTCCATCGCAATCATCATCGCTCATTGCAATTAACCGATCAACACCAATTTGCATGGATGCTCAAATTGATTGTTGGAGGCCATCACTATTTGGTTGCAGGCCATCGCCCTTAGGTGCCTTTGAAGTCTTTTTCTTAAAGTAACTTAAAGTCTAGTTGAAGCTGAGCACTTCGCTCGATGGGATGGCCGAAAGTTCAATGCTGCCAGCGACCCTAGTGCAAGTTGCTTTGCACGCTGGCAATAGTATGTCGTGTGCCTGTTTGAGCCAAAGGCGCTTTGTTGGCCCAATGGCCGGAATGGCTACTAGTAGCTAGAAGCTACTAGTAAAAGGGTACTCATCGCTACTAGTAGCTTCTAGCTACTAGTTGCGATGCCCTTGTTACTAATAGCGATTGAAGCCGTCTTGTAATTTGCTCCTTGAGATTCATGTGCATAAATTGCATAAACTTTGCAACGTTGGGCACCCTGCCATTTCAAGTTCTCTGAAACTGCGTGGGACATCGCGTGCACCACAGAGGCCTGGCCTCAATTTGGTTTCTCCGGTCCTCTGTGGTTTTGATTGCCTGCGGTTCTCTCCTAGTGACTAGGCTCCTTGCTAGCGAGCGCAGCTAAGTGAGGAGAGTGTCGAATGTGCTCAAGGCCGCTCCAACCTAGGGAATGCACTCTAAGTTGCCACATAGCACACGCTTCAAACAGGTGAATGCACATGTTTCAAAGTAGAAACACACCTAATTACTACACCTGAAAAGGGAGGAATGAATGCCAGGGGAGCCTGTCTGCAGCCTGTTCCTGTTGCAATCCAAAACATCGGAAAAAGCTGACAACGAGTGTGCGTGTGAAAGAATCCGGATGATCCAGAGCATGTCCGAAGCATTAGATTCAGGTTGGTGGACGATTCGCCTGTAGCAGAAAAGTGCGAGGTGCACTGGCTCTCGAAAATCATCAGCTTGCCAAACCGGGTTGACACATCGGCAAAACATCGCTCTCCGAGACTTACTTTGTCTCGGAATTCCGTGACAGTGTCGTTCTTGGCTGCACGTTGCATCCAAAGCATTGAAACACATGCAGTGGAACAATGTTCTTCTGAGAGGCATGTTTCCTTGCAAGTGTCTAGATTGGTTTGAATACCAATAGCAAATGCTTTAAAACACAACTAAGGATTGATTTGAATTTGCTGGGATCGACGAGAAGATATTATGAATGGTCAGAATCCACGTGTTCTGTAGGCCTGTTGAGCAAACGCCTTTTGCTTAAAGAAGTAGATCGCACCTGCAACCTACCTCTGCCACAGAGCCAAGCAACCATCCTCACGGAACCTCCCCACTGACCTTAACAATGCGACCAACCCTCCACCTTTATGATGCTTACTATGCCACGCAATATCTTCAGCATCACAAGCTCTTCCAAAATGGCATGTTCAACATCATCAATCACCGAACCCAAGGAAGTGCCCTAAAAATCGAAGCTTTAGGCTGTTTCCCCTCCCTCAGCGCTAGTGCTTACTTAATTCGCACCAGACACAACAGCTAGCCTACCGGCTGGCTTGCGTAAAGATTCTACACGTTTGCATGCATTGTCCCTCACATCTGCAGCATCTGATCTGGTTTCCATCCTTCTCGGTTTCCGCCCAATTTCCTCAGCCTCCCCGCTGCGTGGGTCGCCTGGTTGAAGCTGCTGCAGCAAGGCAGCACCCACCTGGCAAACCAGCCATGAGACCATGCACAAACGCTACCCCCTCGCCCGCTGGCTTTCAGTTTGAGTCGAATGCTGTGTTTGCCAACACTGGGTCTCCCTGGTTCACCTACGCACCCAAGTGGATGTTTCCATCCCAACATTTGCTCCAACAGTTTGGTTCATCATGGCTATATGGCTCAAAAAGTTCGAGTTTCAGCCTGAAGCTGGAATTCCAAACTTCTGGTTCCACTATCCAATAGAGGGGGTCCCACACCTGAAGCTTCCAGATCACGAGATCCTACTTTCGTGCACGTCCTACTCAGCTCCTACTCCAGCAAGTTGTCGACACCTGAATGCCATTCAGCCGCGCTTGCAAGCTGTGGGCACCCAAACCTCATTTGGAGCTCTCCACCAAATCGTCTCAGACTGGAAACTGACTCAACATGTTCAGTTTGCACTACAAACTGAGCTTCAAACACAGCATTGGTCTTGGGAGACCACCTCAGAGCTCGCAAAACTCACCCTGCATCGGCACAGCAAAGCACCATTTCTCTCAGAGACGTACAATCCTCTTTGGAAGCTGCTACTGGAGACGATGCCTGAGCAGAGTTCAGTAGAGAAAGGCAAGAGCCAAAGCTCTATGTTTCGGTGACATCACGTGACATCCAAATCAGGTCGACAACTCTGGAGATCTCAGGTTTCACGCCAAACGCGGACCACGGCTCGCGGCCCAACGGCGCCCAACGACGCCGCAGCTCGGCCTGAAGTCCGCAGCTGACTCTCAGCAGGGCCGCTGCCCGCTTCACATCCATGGACTGGCGGAGCACGTGGGAAGGGGAGACTCAGTAGACCGCATTGGATGCGAAACGCTCCAGGGAGAGATAGATGAGACTCTGGAAATCCGGCTCAGCCAGCTACCTAAACCGTTCCAGGTTTGCATGTCTATTTGCCATGCTGTCACGTGAAGACGAGAATGATCTCCAGTGCCGCTCTAGCCTCAGCACACTGTGGCAGGGGCAAGATCCTGCCAAGCCAGTAAGTCTGCATCCAAACTCACACAAGGTAACATGAAAGTACGCAGAAAGCCGTAGACTGATTCATAGGACATGTTCTTTGCGTCTCTTTGGAACGTGTCAAGACATACAAACACGGTTGCAAAGTCCTCTTAATGACCTCTACTGCAACTGCTCGGTCGCGCTCACATTGTAGTCGAGACACCTCAATATGTCTGAGCTGAAATCTGCACACAGCTGACCAAAAACTGGGGAACATCCAAGGAGGATCGGTATTTGATTGATGAGTAAAAATCGCCTGGCGTTGAAAGCAAGCTTAAAGGGAGTTCCATCACACCCAGCAAACCTCTGCAGGTTTTGACCCACTCCACCCACATTCGACTCACACCCGGGAAACCCCACAAAGAGCAGTTCCGCCGATGCGTGAAAGTCCGCCAATGGGACCTTCGCCTGAGCTGCGGAGGTCCCGAGCCAAACGCAAACAATGGAATTGAAAGGGCCAGTGCTTTACATGGAAAAAAAAACGGTAAACTCAACCTATATAATGGTGATGGCCTCCAACCTAGTAGCGATGGCCTCCAACCTAAAAAACGCCCCAAATACATCCAAATACTCTGGCTACAGGAAAGGTTCATGACGACGTGTTTACCCCTTCTGTGGTACATGAGGGAACTGCAAGTCAGATGGTGGACTTGTTGACAAAGGAGAGATGAGCTGTGGTGATAGTTTGCTCTAATCATTAAATGGGTTGCCAAACGAAAAATAGATCATCAGCGTCACAAGTCACAGCCCTGCATCCCATGATCTGTCAAGACCTCCGCAGCCGTTCTGAGAGCTCTACGCGAAGGAGCTCGCACAGCCGCAAGGCATCTCGAAGGTTCCAGTCCTCAAAGCTGGGAAACTGCCCAAGCATGGGAAAAAAAACAAAGTGATTTCTAACTAAGACCCCTACAAACTCCAAGTGAGCTTGGAATGGGCCTCCCAAGGCATTGGAGACCGCGGCTGAGTGCTACAACTTCGCCCCCACCTGTGTCACCATGTCCATGGGAGACTTTTTGCAGCTCTTCCAACAAAGCCACCTGGCATCCACTCAATCTCTTGCAGCCACCAAACCACGATAGAGAACAACTCAACTCAACTCACTCAAACATGCAGCAGGCGCTGCCCGATCAACCACTTCTTCTCCCAGTGCTGCAGCATGAACATGTCGGCCTCAGAGCGGAAGGCAGTTCCTCATGACGCGGCGCTCCTCGTTGCGGACTGGGCCTCCTGCCCAGTCTTGTTCTAAGGCACGGGCAGATGTGCCGCAAGTCTGCAGGTGACCTGTGGCTGCGTAACATTTCTTGTGAAGTCTTCATCAGTACGGTCAGGGTTGGAAAAGATAAAGGGATCACAGGCCCTACTCTCAGGGATTCGCAGATTCTCCAAGAACCACAGTTGGTATGCACAAATAGATCACCTGACCAAGACCCTCTGGGAGCACGGCAATTGAGATAGCACCACCCGAGTGAAGCGATTGAGAAACGACCTGGGAAGCCCCTTGCGGCCACCTGGCCCAACGAGCCGAGCCGTCCGAGCCGTGCCGTCGGAAGCGCCGTCATCTACAGACGCAAGTCATGGCCTCCAGTGGCAACAGGATTCTGTGCTGCAAAAAGCCTGCACACGAGGAAAGCCCTAGGAGGAAAGCCCTCAGCAAACACAACGTCTTCCAGCCTGAAGCCTTCATGCGCCGCAACTGTCTGTCCAATAGCTGGAAGGAACACCTGACAAAAGGAAATGCAAGGCATGCACACAGCAACTGGTATGAGTGAGTCCTCCAATGGAAAACCACCAGTTCTGTCTTTTTTGTAGCCTAATGTAATTTTCCCGTGGTAATCGCACCAGAGTCACTAAAGCAGTATGGTGGTATGAAAGTTTTGTTTAAAAAAGAAACATGTATATAAACTTATAAACAGTGATTGAAAAAAAAAATGATTATCAATATGATAACATCAGAGCAATATAAAAACGCAAATGATAAAACAATGCAAAAAAAATAAGTCTACACACACCAGTGTGTGGCTGTGAGATGGTCATCATGATTGTAAGGGAAAGATTCAATTGACATCAACAACACTCCATGGCCTCTCGCCGATGGTCCAGCAACGCATTCAAGCCCTCCAGAGTGGCCTGTGTCTCGACTTGGATGGGAACTGAGTGTGCCAACTTGTTTGGGAAGACACCAGTCCTGCGGAGCCAAATTAATCTCATCCAAAAGAACCCAGTCCTTAGCGCAGCAGCTGTGGGAGCCCGGCGACATGGAACTTCCAACTCCGGCTCAACCAATCCACGAAAGAAATCCCATAGAAACACCTTGTCAATTGCTCAGCAACTGGGTCACCGCGCGCCCTGTCGCATGGCTCGCAGCAAAGCTCCATCGCACCAGCGAAATCGAGCGGCCTCATCCGATGCTTTGATGCATTGAAGGAAGAAGACGGTTTGAAGGAAGATATCCTGCACCACCGGTGTTTTGGATGGTTCCAGTTCCAAGTGGTGCAATGATCTTCCTTCGGGACGAAAAGAAACTCAGGTGTTCCTTGTTGAGCATGCTTTCACATGGCAAGCCTCGCTGCCAGGCGTGGGCAAGTCGGAACCTAATAGGTCCAGCCTGTCAGCAGTTGAAGCAAGAGGGAGAGATCACGGGTGTGTCGTTTTGTGGCAAAGATTTGTGAGCAAAGGAGACTGAGAGAGTTTCAAAGTAGAAAGGGCAGTGTGCGCCTACAGCGCCTGCTTATTTACATCACATCTGAGGAAATAAGACTGGCCATGTTCGGCTCGTTTGCTGATGCAAAAATATACCGGCAGAGGCATCTTGGGGGGGTGACAGTTCCCCCGAGCTGTCGACTCATGTTTTTCCCTTTCGCCAGAGGGTGTGGACGCAGAAGTGAGTTCGTCAACCGTCGAGCTACTTGATCAAATCTCTCGAGTTGAAAGACCCGACAGAGGCTGTGACAAATCGGTTTGCTCCGAGAGATTCACACGTAGCCTGGGTTCAAAGAACAGTTGAAACGACAAAATGAGTACATCAAAGATTACAAAACTGCAAACTGCCTGAAATTATGACTTCTTACAATCAAAATAGATCTTCTCCAAACAAAGGATGAGGTCAGCACAAACGTCTTCCAGTCGCTTTGGCCAGAGCTTGCACCGTTGCTGTCTTCCCAAGGCCAGGTGGACCTGGAGATCGGGTGTCCCAGATCGACGGCCGCCAAATGCCCAAGATTCTGCATAGTCACGCACGTTTCCATGCAGGAAGCTACCCTTCCCTTCTCAAACCCAAATAGAAAGCACTCAAAAAGTTCCTGCACAACACCATAGCCCACCAAAATCAGGCATTTGGAAAGACTTCTGACACAAGAAATCCCATGTGCGTTTGCTGTCAAGACCATGCAGCAATGGTAAACCCATCAGTCTCTGCCTTCCAAGAGTACTGCCTTGGGCTGCTGCAAAGCTCGCACCAAGCGGCCTAGGCTGCGCGGAAAGGTACTGTTGAGCTGATGAAGAGTCGAGTGCTCAAAACAACACTTTTTGAACTGGTAAGCTCTGTGACACACCCGCGGTCTTTTGCTTTGTGGCTCTTCTCGCATCAAGTTCTGCCCGAACGGCTACGATAGTCATCACTACGGAATTGTCTTTATTGTAAAAATATACGCTGTCATATGCTGTCCCTTGCTGTACAGGCACGGACTGCCGAAAAATGTTGACAACTTGAGCTTCTTTCAGGACTCAATACTCTATAGGCCTTGACACAAATTCATCAAATACGTCTTCGTGTTGGCAAAAGGCATTGTCGAAAGTACAGCAAAGGCAAGGTGAGACTTCAATGCAAAAGGCACAGAAGGTCACTGCATCCCTCGCTACGATTTCGGCCAATGCCCTCCGATCTGTCCCAACCTCGGCAAAAGCGGCCACAACAAACAAAATCATCGAGTCCGAACGGACGCTTCCGAAAAAAAAAAAAAAAAAAAACGTTTAAAAAAAAAAAAATATCTATATATATATTATATATCTTATATATATATTATATATATATTATATATAGTATATATTATATATATTATATATAGTATATATTATATATATTATATATATTACATATATTATATATATTATATATCTTATATATACACTGTATACCAATATGTATATACATATGTCATATGCCTTTTAAGCAAGCCAAACAACCCAAAGGAGGAGAACAAAGTCATTCAGGTTGAGTCTGGCAGCATTCACCAAACACATCCACCTCTTGAGTCTGGTTTAGCGCCTTCGCTTGCGACTCCAAACCAAGCAGCCAACCTGGGTCAGAATGACTTGAAAATTGGAACAAATACAAGCACACCTGGCCCCATGGGCTCAGCAACAAGGAGTGGCAACTATCATTGTTCCACCCCAATGCTTTTGGTGTCTCGGGTCTCGGCCTCATTATTTGGGCCTTTGTCGCCGTGACGTCGGAACATGCTGGCAACCACCTTGGCATCTGCTCCTGTCGTGCCCGTGGCACAGGGGGCAGTGTTGGGTGCGTGTGTGTGCATCCCTTGGAGTCAAAGGGATCCTTTTGGATTTTGTTGAAGGAATGACACGCACAAATCTTGAAGTGTACCACGATGTTGCAGGGCAACCCTTGGAGTCACAATCCGGATTTTTGGTTTTGTTTTTGTTTGTTTGGTTTCTTTTTGTGTTGCAGCTTTGTGTCTTGTGGGCCTCCTAACCTGTAGCGCAGGCCTCCAACCTTGTTGCTATGGACTCTCCCTATTTTTGGTGTCCTTCTAGTAGCTTATATGCCCGTTGCCCTTAAGGCCGGCGCGTCCGCTCTGTTCGACTGGATGCATTCCTATTCAGTCTGCAGAGCTTGCTGTAAACTGTTGCGCTGGCATACAACTTGGTACTATGGCCTCCAACCCATTAGCGATGACCTCTAACCTTGTTGCTTTGCATCGCTTTCAGTTTGTGCGTCTAACCTACTAGCGATAGCCTCCAAACTTGGGCGATGGCCTCCAACTTCTAGCGATGGCCTCTAATTTAACTTTACTTGCCCTGGCTCCTTAGGTTTTTTTACTTAGGCCGGCGTGTGGCACCGCTTTCAGTTCAGTACGCAAACATCATAAGTGTGTCTCTCCTAGTGAGAGCCCAGGGTGACCCGAAGAGTGGCCCCTGTGGGCCTGTGGACCCGTCGAACGGGGGTTTGTCGAACGTATCCCCTGCCCGGATACAAAGCTGCTCACAGCAAGCGTAGGTGGCCTAGGCCAAGAGAACTCAGACTTTGTCGCATTTATGAAGTCCAAGCTGGCTCATGCCTTTCTGTGACCGCAGCGGTGGAAGCTGGCTTAACGCCTCAACGTGGTCAGAGCGACCAAAGCTTTTTTAAGGTTCATTGGAACCTGTCGCGACCTTAATCCCCTTCCTCCCCCTACCCTTCCCTTCTTCTCTCCTTGCCTTTTTGGGGGTATTCCTGAATGTAACACTCAGGTACACCCCTCTCCCTGGTGGGTCCCTGGACGCTTGCTCGTAGCTTCCCTTTTTCCCGTTCCATCTTATTTGGGTGTCCCTGGATGCTTTCGTCATAGCTGGGAACCCTTCTCTTCTTCTCCTGGTGTGTCCTTGGACGCTTGTGTCGTAGCTGGGAACACCTTCTTTTCCTTTCCTTTCCTTTTTTTCTTTCTTTCCTCTCCTCTCTCCCTACCCCTCCCTCGCTCGCGCGCGTTGCTTTCACACACACACACAAAAGAGGCGTTGCAACAGGTTTTCAATGAGGTCTGGCTTCATCGGTTCTTGTCCCCTCCATTTGGTTCCCTTTTCATCTTTCCCCCTTTACATACATTTGTTTTCCTCTTTTCTTTCATGTCCTCCTGTCTTCATGTCTTGGCATTTCACTCCTTCTTTCTTTTGCGCACACATCGGTCCTGACCTTGGTGTGTACGCGCACATCTTCACGTACTTTTAACCTAGGTTTCAGGTCGCCCAGGTTTGATAATGAGGTGGGTTTCATTGTTTGTCCCTGTGCACTTGGTTCCTCTTCATTGCAACCACGTACACTTTTTGTCCTGTCTGTCCTCTTTTTATGTCTTCATCCTTTTGTCCGTGCGGCGCGCGCACGTGCACATTCGCCTTCACCTTCGTTCTTCGCCTCCCCTCGGGGAGGCGTGTGTGTGTGTACCCCTTGGAGTCAAAGGGATCCTTTTGGATTTTTGTTGAAGGAATGACACGCACAAATCTTGAAGTGTACCACGCTGTTGCAGGGCAACCCTTGGAGTCACAATCCGGATTCTTGGTTTTGTTTTTGTTTGCTTGGTTTCTTTTTGTGTTGCAGCTTTGTGTCTTGTGGGCCTCCTAACCTGTAGCGCAGGCCTCGAACCTTGTTGCTATGGCCTCTTCCTATTTTTGGTGTCCTTCTAGTAGTTTCTATGCCGGTTGCCCTTACGGCCGGCGGGTCCGCTCTGTTCGACTGGACGCATTCCTATTCAGTCTGCAGAGTTGGGGTCGGCACAGGTGCTTGCTGTAAACTTGTTGTGCTGGCCTCCAACTTGGTACTATAGCCTCCAACCCATTAGAGGTGACCTCTAACCTGTTGCTTTGTGTCGCTTTCAGTTTGTGCCTCTAACCTACTAGCGATAGCCTCCAAACTTGGGCGATGGCCTCCAACTTCTAGCGATGGCCTCTAATTTAACTTTACTTGCCCTGGCTCCTTAGGTTTTTTTACTTAGGCCGGCGTGTGGCACCGCTTTCAGTTCAGTACACAAAAATCATAAGTGTGTCGTGTGTCTGCGTCTTCAACATCATATGGGTACGGCGGACTCATATGGATATAGTATCCGATATAGTTTCCATATGGAAACATAGACCTCCAAACCGAACACGTTCCTTGCGCCATCACCAGATTGCATGGGATTCCCTGAATGCGCTTCGTCTTGTCGCAGGTTGCTCCTCGGATGTTTTTTGCTCGCCACCGAGGTTCACCCACTGAGCAAAGGATACCTCAGAATCCAACACCAGAACTGCTTGCAGTCCCTTGAAGAAACTCCCGCACTGATGCATCGTGATTACCAAGTAGATATATAGAAATGCGTTCTCAAGCATTTCTACAGTTCCTTCACGTGTCCTATCTATTGAATTGTGTTCAATTCATGTGTTGGTCATCGCCAAACAAAACACGATCAGTGTGCCCCACCAAGTGGCCAAAGTTGCACGCCACTGGCACCATCTTTTCCCCACGGATCTGACAATGCCTCCAAAATGTGTGTCGCCCACCAACGGTCGGGCGATGTTGAGACCTCCAGAACGGCGAAGCGACGAAGCGGCGAAGGGGCACTCGTGCCGGTGTTGTGCATGGTGACGGAAAATGAAAAAAGGCAACAACTTGGCGCCAGACTGAGGTCTTTGAAACCGTGCTTTTGGGAAAGTTTGGCCCCGGCCTTGGAATGTCAACAGCAGAGTTCGGCAAACGCTGAGTTATAGTGATATAGATGTAGATAGAGAGAGAGGGAGGCTTCTTGTTTGGGCCAAGTTTCCTGTGACTTGTCGTGGCTAGACCTTCCTCAGTTTGGATCTGGCCAACTCTCAAGCAGGGCAAGCAGGGCAGCTTGCTGACGTGCACTAATGTGAATGCTCGCACTGATACCAAGGCTCCCTTGACACCATGGTCGGTGAAATCAATGATGTCCACATTTGAAGGTGGAGCAGAGAGCACGAGCAACATGCTCCAACCAAACCTGCATGCAGCCATCAAGGCAGGCGTGAATCAGCCAAGGAGCATATTCAAACTATTCAGAAAGCCTCACAAGAGCTGAGCGTGAGACCCATGCCCAAGCTGTTCAGCCAGGTGTGAAATGATTGTGTTGTCTCCGATGAAGGAAAACTGCTGCTGCAAGTTCTTCGGGATTGAAGACTGGGTCAGCGAGCAGTTCAGCGAAGCAAAGAAACCAGGCCCTTACTGTCAAACAGTGCCGCTTCGGTGTGTCCAATCTTGTGGCCCAGCGGCACGATTGTTCTTCCAGAAGTCCTCTAGCATTAGTGCCTGCGAGTCCGCTTTATTTAAAAAAACACAAACCTGAAGGGCTCAAGAATCTCTCCCAGATCAAAGTTACACTAAAAGTGCAAGTTGAACTGAGCCTTCTTCAGGTGGCACTGATAGAACTCCTCTTGTGACACCGATTTGAACGAGGCACAGGTATAAGAGTCCAGACCTGCTGTCACATACAGCTCATCTGCTCCCGCCAGCGGCGCAAAGTGCATGCCAGAGAAGCGGAGTCTGACGCCTGTTTTGATCTTCTCCCAAGATATTTGAAGCTTGGGTCCAAGGAAGAGCCGTAGCCAAATCCGATATTCAGGCAGAAAGTCACCATACGCTCCACCGCCCGCAATCTTGAACTTGGCCACGCGGCGTTTTGAGTCATAGCTGCTGTCAGCAAGCAATTTGCTTTCTTGTAAACCTTTCAAGAAGGCAGACACCATCAAACTCGCATCAGCTCCTTGAGGCACGGTCTCAAGGTCCGCTAACAAGGTATCAATGGTATCGGTGACCCCTGCTTTGTTTTGCCGCCCAAAGAAGGCGATCCCGGACCAAGCAAAGAAGGCCAGCAGGAACTGCCAAAGACCAGCAGAGCGCAGTCGCATGGCTCAATCTGAAGTGCAACTCGCTGGATTGCTTCAAGAAGGCTGGGTCGTTTTGTTTCTCATTGGGTTCCAATTGGTATTTGTTTTCCAATTAGTTGATGCCACGCAAGCCCAAGAATGCCATAAGGTTACTTGTGATTGTGATAACTTTGCATGACATCCATCTGTGTCAACCTTGACCCAAAAGACACTTGCAAACTAGCTCACCAAGCCTACCTCGCTCGAACTTGGAAAAATTGTGCTTCTCAGCTTCTCTGCCAAAAAGAATTGTCCTAACTCCTTACCTATGGTTGCCTCAGCGTTCTCAGTGCCAGTCCGACATTGCATGCCGCAGCTGGAGCTCCAAAATCAAACTCTGCGGATTCGCCTTGCACCAGAAATTCTGCATGAGATCACAGTGTGTTCCCTATAAATATATATAATATATAATAGCATGGATTGCCCGCATGCCTGCGACCATGTCAATGTCCTCTGAGTCCTTTACCTTGGAACAACTTCAACTTCAAGTGCAGAACCGAAGCTCTGCCAATAAGGCCAGAACCGAAATCTTGAAACCCCCAAAGTCCAGAAATTTCTCCTGCAATGTTGCAGCCACACTCCCGCATGCCCTTAGAATACCCTTAAAATCCTGAACACCTTTCAGATTTCTCTGCTAGCAAAGTTGTTTGACAGCAGCTTTCAGGTCACCTCGCATCTGCGATGACGGACCTCAAGCTGCGTCTTTCGTGCAAAAAGCCCGAAATCATGTTCAGACTCCTAGAGATCCTAGAGACTCCTTTTGTCAACCTGTTGAGGTCGAACAAAACAAAGCTCTCTTGCACTATGAGACCTGCAAAGCTCAACATAAAGCTGACATTTCAAGCAAGAAAGAGATCTCGAGGTCCAGGCCCAAGCAAATCCACCTTGACCAAAAGCCTCTCGGATGGCCTTTCTGCTTTGATCATTGAGACCTTCGAACATGGAATGGCCGCCCTCCTTCTTGTCAAGCTGCTCTACCAGGTGCGCTAGGATTGCCCTCTGTGCAGCTGTCAGGCCACCAGAGTTTTTCTCTTCCTCTTTCTCAAAGGAGATACACTCTGTGTCCACAAGCTGATTTCCAAGGCCCAAGCTGTCTACCATGGTCATGCACCCGCCATGAATAAACATTTCTACTCCTCTTTCGAAGCCCAGAGAAGAATGTGCAACACTCTGCACGAAAGCAGACCAAGCAAGAACCTCTCGAATGCTCAAAGGATGTAGGACTCGCTCATTAAACCAAGTCACACAGCTGAGCATGGGTCTTGCAAGCTGCGGCCACGACAATTGGCTCTGCACCAGCTCTTCCGCCTCCTTGGTCGAGAAATCAATTGGTTCCACCCATATTTCGGTGAAGCGATTACGCAAGGCAGGTGACAACTCCCGCTTTCCAAAGTCACCACCCGGGTTCATGGTGGCAAAGAGCCGGAAGCTGGGTGACGCGCATACCACCTCCAAATCCACACCAGTCAAAGGCTTCTCTGCAAGTAGCAAAGAATGCTCCGGCTCCAGGACTGAGTTCAATCTTTCCAGGACGGAGTCTTCGGCCAAGGAGATCTCATCCACCAGAAAGCCACCTCCAGAACGCATGGCTTCAACCAAAGCCCCGTCAGCCCACTCGAAAATGCGGTCGTAGTCTGCACATAGGCTAGCCAATTGTGCAGTCAATGGCAGAAGCAAATCACTCATATCACCCTGTCTTGCTTCCAACCGGCGGCGCTTGTTGGCTGGCGCGGCTTCTAATTCCAGAACATTCTTCACAGAGCGAAGAGCCTGGTTGAGGTCTTTCAGATTTCCTCCTGACTGAGGTCTTTCAGCGTTCGCTCGGCAAAAGGCTTTCACTTCTCTTTGAAGCCTTTTTAAACTCTGAGCGAGTTCTGCATCCGCATTTTCCACACCACCAAGCTCCATGTCAAGCTTGTTACACGTTTCGCAAATCGCATTGAAAATGCCATCCCGACCACGCACCGGACGCAAGGACCCTATAAAGTCCGACGTTTCGGTCTGCTGGTGGCAATTCAGAGTCCGCAGCCTGCGTTCGTGTCGATTTTCTTCCACCAAGGCCCAGGAGATTAACTGGCAGGCCATGGTTTTACCACCACCGGTTTCCCCCACCAGGAGAGCTGGCTCACCAGAACGCACACAGCGGCCAATGAGAGCCACCATCCGACAAAAGGCAGGTGTCCAAACGACTTCCCCTACCCCAACAGGAGGCTGATCCCCAGCTTCCAATTTTGCCTTAACACGGCCCTTCGCCTCAACGACAACTGCATCTTTTTGGTAATCCACTTGCAAAACCTTCACACCACTACAATGTTTCTGCAAGGACTTGCGGATGACTTCCCGTTCCTCTTCCTTGCGAAGCCTTTCGGCGAGCAGTGCCCATCCCTCAACTGCAAGCTCCTGATAGGAATTGGGCTTGCGATTGCCCCATCTCAACAGGTCGCGAACTGTCATAAAGCTTTGCTTGCCCAGAAACACTGCAGATTGATTGCGATGGGACTGCAGGTCTTGATAAACAGCCAACATAACCTTTACATAAGATGGAGGAACCTGGCAGCGTTTGTGCAGTACAACTGCCAGCTCTTCCATGGGTAGTTCACTCACAAAGACTTCAGTGAAGCGATTCCTGAAGGCTCTTGACAGTAGTTTTCGACCCCCATAGTTGGCTCCGGCTGGATTCTGAGTTGCGAAGACCATAAACTCCTCATGAGGCTTGACAACAGCCCCAGTGTCTGGGATGTACAATTCTCGATTGTCGTCCAACAAACGGTTGAGGGCTTCAAGAACTTCACTTGGAGCCAGATTCAGCTCGTCCAGAACCACCCAATGGCCTGCCCTTGCCGCTCGTACCAAAACACCCTCCTGGAAAACCAGCTGTCCAGTGGCCGGATCGCTGACATATTGACCGACGTACTCTTGCAAATCCGTGTGCTCGTGGTTATTAATTCGGACAAACTCATGGCCAGTCAAGTGTGCCAAGAATTTCACCAAAGAAGTCTTGCCAGCAGAAGTGGGCCCCTCCAGAAGAATTGGGAATCGCCCTCCACTCAGCATTCGAGCGATGTTGTGCAAGTTCCTTCGGACCGAATCTGTAATCACAAAGTCCCTGTGCGCAGCATCTATGTGGATCTCTTGAGGACCCGCTTTGATCCAGTAGCCTTCCACATTGATCCAGCTCTGGTCCGCGTCCATCTTCACAGAAGCTGTTGATGATGTAGCCTTCATCAGAGCCAAAGAAGGCACAAAGCGAGTCACATCCAAAACACTCCAAAAAGACTCAGGGACTTGCAGGTGAAATGGTCTATTCTGTTCTATCCAATTTTGACCAACGGACCTCAGGGGCACCATGTCTTCAAGCTGTCCCCTTTTTCTCTAAAACGGCGCCTTGGTCCCACGCTCGAGCTGCAATGAAGATGAGACTCCAAGTGCCTGAGACACAAGTCAAGGACTTATTGGACAGAAGCACATCAGATGCTGTACAGGCCTCTTTGATCATGTCTTCAACCATTTTTGAAGAAGACAAGTCCAGTGTAGTTGCCTGAGTTGCGTTTTGAATGACGCCCTCTCCCTCTGGTCATTCTTGCAACGCTGCAGGGCTCCGGGCAAAGCCAACAGCAAGGCCTTGCGCCAAGGCCTTAACTGCAGCACTTGCTTTAAACAAAGAAAAACTGAACTGCCTACACTGCCTACAATGCTCAGGTGCTCTGGCCTGCTTGGCTGGAGTCGCATGGTGCCTTGGAGTCGTTGAAGGGAGTCGAGGGGTTGCGTGGCATCGCATGCTTTCAGGCTGGGCTGGTCAGGTCCAGACGTACGTCGCGCCAGTCGCAAGGCAAAACGTAAGGCTCGCGTGAGGTTTCGCAGGGAGAAGTAGGAGACCTTGGTACAACTGTGCTCTGATCAAAACCAGCAGCCTCCATGATGTTTCTTCATATTCCAAAAATGACATGCAGCTGCTGGGGAGACCTGTTGTTACCTCCGCTTGGGCTGCTGGCTCTCCCAGCGCCATCGAGAAGAACATTCTGACCTCGGCTTTCCCGGCGCGAACATGCCAAGGCCTGATGCACCTTCCGCATGGCGGTTACCAAATCTACAGCTGTCCAATGCTTTGATGTCATCTTCTTAGAGGGACAGCTCACCATGCAGTGCCACACAATATCATTCTGCTTGTAAATCAGGATAAACCAAGGACCGGGCGACAAAGTGTGCTGGCCTTTTTGAAGAAGCCTGCTGCTCATCATCTAGAGAGTCTAAAGGTTTTACAATGGGCGAAGTTGTTCAGCAAACTCAAATACTCAGTCATTTGCTGATTTTGTCAAGAAGCAAAGGTAGCGATCAACACAGCAGGTTGAGTAGATTGAGAAAGAATGGGCACACTAATACAATAAGCCAAAGAAATAAAGCTTGAAAAAAGGAGTCCCTCTAAAGGAGTGGTCAAAAGCATGCACAAATACTACACGCGTCAAAAAGGTAGTGCAACAATGAAGCGAGAGACAAGTGTAGTGCTGGGCAAAAGCAAAGGAAAGTTGCATCACGATCAAAAGCCATTCCTTGTGTTGCAGGGTGGCTTGGTGGGTGGCTGGGTGGGTGTGTGTGGGTGTGTGCGGACACTGTTGCGGCGTTAAACATGGGAGGCGCGCACTGCAGAATCCCCAGCAAGGTGCATAGAACAAGTACGGGGAGAAACCCCGTGCAGTGCAAAGTGCAAAGTGCAAAGACCATTCAAAGGCGATCCAAACATGTGCAACACATTCACTCTACTCCGGCCGTTGCAAGGCATTTTTGTTCCGGCCGAGTTGGAGAAGCTCCACAGGCCTACGATGGCATCCACCGGAGGATTTGGAAGATCGCGTTCCAAGTAGCTTCGAACCTCGCGTTCGTTCCGGGACCGGTTTCCTTCGTTCGTTCGCGGCGAAGCCCAACGAGCGGCGAATGCGTTCGTTCTGAGAAGGCAGCGATTTGCCCCAAGTCTTCGGCCGTGTGCACCTGACCAGTTGGTTAGGCTAGTAACTGAGTGGTCAGTTGGACACAGTTACTACGGCCAATGGTTTGCACACAAAAAGCTTAAAGGCTTTGTTCAACCCATTCTGCATCCTCAACGCCACCCTGGCTCTGCCAGGCGCTGTTTATGTACATCAACAGCAGCTCGATCATCGACACTCCCGCTTCCCACTCAACTCAGGCAGAAACTTCCTGCTGGAGAAATGGCTCTGACTCTCTAAGAAAGGACATCCTCGGAAAAATGTCACTAGTAACAAGTGCCACGCTAGTAGTAACAGGTGCCTTACTAGTAGTAACAAGAAGCTACTAGTAACAAGTGCCTTAGGTGTTGTGAATTTGTGAGCCTCAGCGATGTGAACCATTTTTGCATCTCAGTGGAGATAAAGAAGCGTCTCGAGTCGATGCAAAGCTGGGTCAAGACCAAAGCCCTGCCCCGGCAGCCCTGCCCTGACACAGAATTTCAGCGTCTCGGTCGCACCGGGTTTCAATGCACCGAAGCCATTGGTCCAGCTTAAAGGTGTTTTTTGTGCGGCGCTAAAAACGTCGTAAATCGTCCAGCAAAGGTCTCTCACATTGGCTCAAACGATGGCCACAGCCCTGACAGCGCGAAGGGACTGGAGAGGTCCCTTGGGTAAAACATTGCAAAACTATATATTGAAAAGAATGCAGGCCGCGCCTAAACCACATTGAAATGGCCAGGACTGCCATGCCACCAGAAATTTGCAAGGCATAGAAAGTAGCTTCAGAAAGCGCCAAAGAAGCTCTTCCCCTGAGTCAAATGCTTACAGTATCTTCCGTATGGCCCGCAAGGAGTCGTTGTCTTTATGGAGTCAGTAGTCACAAATGAAGCACTCACATCGTTTTCCCCAAACATTTGTCACTCGTATCCTCTCTCTCTCTCGTTGGCTGAGAGCATATCACATCAATCTGCAATTCTCGCAAGTCGATCTGCAGAATTTCACCTTAGATAGCTCGTTCACCTAGACTCGTTCCAGACCGACTAAGACCAGTCTGTGAAGAATGGTGACGGTGTCATCGTGTCAGTACCTCAGCAAGCCACGGACAAAGCTATGCAGCAGCTCCGAGTAGAGCAGTACCTGGGTGGAAAAGCAATCATGATTGCATGGCCTGGTCAAAAATGACTTCCCTCTTCGAATTGTGTTACATCTGATCTGAATTCCAGATCGAAAACTGTTGCAGGCCCAGCCTGGTGGAGCAGCAAATGAATTCCAACCAGCAACAGGCCCTCGAAGATGCTCAGGGATGTGAAGTTGGACACTGCCTCGCTTTCCCAAACGCGTTTCAGAACTCTTCGGTTGAATTCGCTGCGGCATTTTTCAGACCCTCCAGACCCGCTCGGTCGGCCGCGTGGCCTGGAACCAAGCGAGACGCGCCGCTCGGGCATAGCCATGCAGAGGCAAGGCGATCAAGAGCACAAGACCTGGAGGAACATGGACGCTACGGGACGGGGCTCCTGGCCATACTACTAGGAACAATGTTCGCTATTAGAAACACGAATTCAATCACCTGGAGAATGACTGCCCGCTGGAGATTGGGGGGGACCAGGATGGCAGGTGTTGGGACCGATGCGAAAGCCAAAGGCACAATAGATTAGAAGAAAAATGGCCAGGTCGGACAGCAGGATTCCGTAAAGCCTTAGAGGAAAGCTGCCAGTTGATTGGATAATTAAAAATACCAAGCCAATCGAAGTGTAGTTAGGAAGTGTCCATGCAACTGGACGAAGCAGTATCAGTATGCATCGAACTGAAATCTCAGATCGCAGTGTTGTTACCCAAACAAAATAGGATTTGAACTGCAATCAGCAGCATTCGGAGCGCTGAGAAAAAAACATTGATGGACCGAGAAGCACATACTGCTTGATCTTCGGAAGGTCCCATTTCTCCTGAATGGCTTCTGCATAGGCCTTGAGCTTCTCAAACTTGCCAAAGCCTTTCTGCTCTTTCCTTGGACAAAAACTGATGGAACTTGGTCCTGCCATCGTGGTGGATCCGTCGTGGCGGATCAAACCGACGATGTCCGGTTTTCCTTCTCCAAGTCACACGACTTCCTTGACCACCAAGTCTTTGATCCTGTACGCCAAGGCAGCTGCAAAAAGATTATTACCATCATGGATGAGCCTCAACATGGATGGGAAATATATGGATGTCAATATCCTGAATCTGCAGTGGGAGCCATTTCCATCTATTTTGAGACCTGAAGTAGATGAGACATGGTGCAAAAGAGTCCTCTGGTGCTCATTTCTAAAGATCTGCTTCGTCAAATCGCCAAAGCGATACCTCAATGTCTTCCAAATAAAAGGGCACGGAGCACTGACCAAACGGGAAGGTGTTTTCTGAGCTGTGTCAATTGACGAGACGGCTGTGTCAAACGGTCACTAAGCCGGAGGACTTTCCTTGGACTTGCTCAGTCTCCTGAATTCGGTTGCTCATGGTGGCTCTGTGTTCCAAAACCAGAATGGACCCCACACCCTCCAAGCGCTTGGTATGAAATGCCAAAGCTGATGAGTGGTTTGCAGGGATGTCCGAATGTGCTGGGATGTTCCTGCTATAGGTACAGGGATTAATGCCTTTCCGACTTTGCTGGGGAGTCGAAGAAGTTGCATCTTCAAGATGCAGACACACCACAGAGAAATGGGAGCATGACGATGGGCAAAACGGTTATTTGGCATCTATGTGGTGCATGAGAGCCCTTTAACCACAGAATGGTTTCGCATATATTCACAGTGTGTGGAATTGGACCGAGTTAAATTCCTGGCTCCAGCAGTCCAGTCCTCACAAGTCTTTAGCAGCAGCTCAGCTTTGCAGTGCTCGGCCATGTTAGCTCCCAAGCCCAGATGACACCTTTTCCGGATGGTTAGAGATAGCAAAGCAAATGAAGACGGAACTTTCCTGAACTGTATAGGTTGGAGGCCGAGTAGGTTGGAGGCCATCGCTATTGGGTTGGAGGCCATCGCTACTAGAAACAAAGAAAAAGAATAAAGGACCGGATAACCCCACATATGAGTCTTTACGAGTCTTAAGTTTCTAAAGCACAAAGCAGTCAGAGTCTCAATAGTTTCTACAACATGGCCTTGTCAGGAGTTATATCAGAAATACACAACAGAGGGGTGGGAGAGAGGTGTGGGAGAGTAATGTGCACGGCGGATGTACGAGGTATTGTGCAGACATGTGTGTACAGCCACAACTAGCCGAAGTAAAACCCCATCGCTCTGCCGATGTAAACCCTATAGCCAAGCTCTTTTTCATCGCGCAGACGAAAGCAGGTCGTGTTCGTGAACCTGGGCGTCGTCATGAGTATTACATGCAAAAGACGTCATCACCGTCCAAAGATTTTGTTTGTCGCTGTCACCACATCATTTGCGCCTTGGAATCTATGTCGCAGAGCTTTCCAATTGGGACGACGCCGTACCTGCATATGGTCGAACGATGTTTCCAAGAACCTGCAGCAGTCGATCGATATTTGCATAACAGCACAACAGGACTGAACATATAGAGACACAGCCAACTGTATAGGAAATGGTCCACGTATCGTTTATGGTCGTTTTGACATTGAAAGCGCACCGTTTGCGCCTTGGTATCTGCTTCGCAGCGCTTTCCAAATTGGATCGTGTCTGCAAGAAGATACTGCACCTGCACATTGTCGAAGAATGTTGCCAAAACAGCGAAAACAGGACTGAACACACAGAATTGTAAGAACAAAGTCTGGAAAGCTTCGGCCTTTCAGTGTGTCATGGTGCCTTGGCATCTGCCTCGCAGATTCGTACTGACATCATGTCTGCAAGAAGATGAAGCACCTGCACGTGGCCGAACGATCTTTCGACAAAAGCAAAGCAGGACTCCACATAGAAACAGTGAACTGTAGGAAAGCAGGAACGTTTCGTTTCTAGGTTTTGTCATTGAGGAGTGGACATAGACACAGCCAACTGTATAGGAAATGAGCCACGTTTCGTTTATGGTGGTTTTGACGTTGAAAGCACACCGAAACTCCTTTGTTTCATAGCGCAGACGAAAGGGCTATTATCTGCAACAAGATGCAGGTGCGAAGCGGCATCTGCCCGGCAGTGCTTTCCAAACGGGATCGTATCTGCAAGAAGATGCTATGCTCATCTGCGTCACAGGTGCGAAGTGGCATCTGCCCGGCAGCGCTTTCCAAATGGGATCGTATCTGCAAGAAGATGCTATGCTCATCTGCGTCACAGGTGCGAAGTGGCATCTGCCCTGCAGTGCTTTCCAAATGGGATCGTATCTGCAAGAAGACGCTATACACATCTGCGTCACAGATCTTTGGTGCGAAGTGGCATCTGCCCTGCAGTGCTTGGCAAATGGGATCATATCTGCAAGAAGATGCTCATCTGCGTCCAACACAAACATCCCATTGCTCACGTAGACGTAGAGCGCCATCTCGGCATCGTTCTGCTCTCTTTTGGAATTCTGCTACACGAGTGACAATGGACTCAGGAGGGCCCCGCTCCAAAATCTCGCGAGGAGGTGGGCGCAAAAGAAGTAGATCACCGAGAGGTGTGACTCTCAAGAACATGACATATAAATGGAGCCACCAATTGTCGTCGTCTAACTCGGGCAAGCGCGCACAATCAACGATCGTGCCTGTGCGTAGGGTCAAGCCTTGAGAAGCAGTGCTAGTCAAACACTGGGCATGTGTCACTTGAAAACCACAACGGCGAACTTCGTGCTTCTGCGTACTTTCACTTCAACTGCGGGCAAGAACCAAAAACTTTTCGCCAGCTTGCAAGCCTCTTCATCCGTCTGAACACGCTTACGACACATCTCTTGAAGTTCTTCCCAATCCGGACAGCCTGAATACCCTTTTACAGAGACCCACAAACCGGAAGGTAGAAAGAGTATAAAAAAATTTCACCAGGGACGGTTTGGCGGTATGCTTCTCTGTCAAGACTGTGAACCTCAAAATCGATGATCTTAGCCTGGGTATCTTGGACCATACCTGCGTCACCATCGAGCTTTGCTAGAAAGCGTATGTCCATGCCGATATGACAACGAAACACGCCGTGCATGTGTCCTGTCTTGTTGGGATTAGTCATGTTCAGAAAGCGAAAAGCTGCGTCTTGCTTGAGGTCACAACGTTCATCGGCAGCTTGCAGCGCGACCAACGGAACCTGTAACTCTTTAGCATCGAGAACAGCGCAATGAGACAACATGCGTGCCAAAGAACCCCAATAGATGGACACGCAATATCCGTAGCGAACCTTGTCTTCGAAAAAGCGAGGGTCTGGGACACCAGGCTCGGCGTCTTTTGCAAAACGGCCTTGGAATTTCCGCGAAAGAGGCGTTGGCAACTTCTTCCCCTGTCGCATGCACTGCAGTAGGTCGATCAAAGGATCGCCAGACTTGAACCTCATGGGCCCTCGCAGCTCGAAAACATCGGGGATGTTTGCAAAGACTTCTTGCGCGCGCTGCACTTCAGGCGCCACTGCCTCGTACTTGAGGTCGCCGTCTGCATTCTTTGCGAGGCATTGCCTGGCCAGCTAGCCGACGCAGAAGGTCACTGTTTGCCTGACAAAAGTTTCGGCTTTCTTCTTCAAAGAAGTACTGCAGGGCATCATTGATGAGGTCAAGGGGCAAGTCATTGCAATCACTGTGGACGGCAGGCAGCCCGACTCCTCTTGCAACTATGTATCATGGGGCAAACAGGCAAGGTGGTGTCTGTTGTAGGTTCAGCACTCCTGGAGGGAGTGCGACTCTGTGCTTCAGCAGGCTCGGGCCCTTTGTCTGTGCTTGGCCCTGACTCTGAGGAGGCCTGGCCAGCTGCTTGCATAAGCTGTCGATAGCATGTTTGAGAGCCAGTTTCTGGGGGGGGGTGGACTGAGACGACATCGGTATCCATCTGCGCCTCATCTGAATCCAGCTGGGGTGGTTTCGGGAAGAGCTTTGAATGGCGTGTGGGAACGGACCGCCACTTCATAAGGAGGCAGAAACGGAGGGCACTGTTGCCTACGAGGCCTGTACTGCTGCCCGAGAACTTGCACCCACCAGACATCCAGCAAAGACAACTGTGCGGTAGGCCGAAGCTGAAAGAAGTCACCGAGATGCAACCCAGTAGGAACGCGACCAAAAGCACAGCCCACCTTCGAGTATGTGTGGGGATCGACAGGCCAAGCCACACGACGACCCAACATAGCTCGAAAGTCCAGCATGTTGTACATCATAGCCGAAACCATGCTGATCTCTGCAACTTTTGCGCCACACACACATCTGCAGGTTCCGAAACAAAAGACACGAATGCTGCAGAGCACCCAACAACAGCTTTCATGTGTAGGTTATGACGTGATTTACATTCACCAATCCTGGGCCTGGCGGAGCCTGAGCCCGACTAGAAAACCTGCGCGTCAGACATGTTTCAATGAAAAGTCCAAGATTTGCCATATATTCTCTGTCTAATTTCAGATCTTGAGCTCCCAGCTAGAAGCAAGTAAAGTCACCTTCAAACAGTTCTCGCACACCCTTCCACTTCGACTTTTATATCAGTCCTTGTCTGCGAAATATGACTGCTAATGCTCCCGATACTTTTGCCGCGCAACAGATGCACTAGACTTGAAACATTTCTGCAGGATCCGAAACAAAAGAAATAAATGATACAAATAGCATCCATCAGTAGCTTCTGCGAGGACAGTAAACCTCTCTGCACTCCTCTCCAAGCATACCACTGAAGTTCCGACCGTCTCCAGTAGCTCTTCATCACCATAACCTCAAGCTGAAGTGCTACGCCACATACTAACTAACATAACAACATGACAAACACTAACAAATCACAGTACAGACTCGAAACAAATCTTTCAACATCTTTCAATCGCTGAAAGGTTTGGAATTTGCAGTCTTTTCTTGAATGTATCCTCTGCCATCCTCTCTACAAGCATACCACTGAAGTTGCGACAGTATCCACTATCTCTTCATCACCATAACCGCAAGCGGAAGTTCTATGCCACATACTAACAAACATGAGTACAGAGACTGATGCTACCGTTTAGCTTCTTGATGTCCGGCGCAATTCACAAGAAGCAAAAGCTTGAGCCGCAGAAAAGCTTGAGCAGTCCGGGCGATTCAGTTCTGGTTTGACAAGTGATTCTAAACTGCGAAGCTTCTGAGACACTTCTGAAATCTAGCCATGTCAGCATTCAAGTTTTCCCATAATCAAAAGCAGCCACACAAACTGAGCACAATATCGTCGCATCGCACTGAGACGCTTCCGAATCTTCAACATCAGCTAATCTTCCTGATCATCAAACAACCAATGATGCGGATACAGACACTAGCTACCTACCCCTTCCTCCCGACAATGAGACGCTTCAGTGTGAAAATACTGAGATGATTCTGAAATACAGTCGAATCAGCCTATCAGCAGCTAATCTTCATTTTCAATTACCATCAATGCCAAGACACTGAGACGCTGAAATGCAGTTGCGTCATCACCTAATCTTCCTTTCACTTCGAAGCAAAAGAAAGCTTCAATGTGAAGTCACTTCTGACAGCTTGTCTCTAGAAATCTCTACGTCTGAACACTTTTCTCTAGAAATCTCTACTTCTCACTACTTTTCTCTAGAAATCTCAATTTCTGACCACTTTTCTCTAGAAATCTCTATTCCTGAATACAAATCTCTACTTCTGACATTTTCCTCTAGAAACCACTACATCTGAACACTTTTCTCTAGAAATCTCTACTTCTGACCACTTTTCTCTAGATATCTATTTCTGAAGACAAATCTGACGTTTCTACTTCTGACCACTTTTCTCTAGAAATCTCTACTTCTGAAGACAAATCTGACTACTTTTCTCTAGAAATCTCTATTTCTGACCAGTAGCCGCCACGCGGCGACAACCGGCGACAACACAACCACCAGACGTACCCTCTAAGAGAGCGAGATCTACTGCAATTTACAATAAGACAGCGCCGCAGCGCCGCAGCCGCCAAAAGGCGTCAACCGGCGACAACGCAACCACCAGACCGTCTGACGGAGCGAGATCTACTGCAATTTACGCACTAAGACAGCGCCGCAGCCGACCAGCGGCGACCAGCGGCGACAACAGCCGACAACGCAA
>CAXAMN010021496.1:1072356-1093354 GCA_963970005.1 Durusdinium trenchii | reverse complement strand
GGGGGGCAGTGAATCTCATTCCATCCACTGCCCAACGAAGACGGTGGTTTGAGATTGTGAAGCGAGAAGGGACGCCTTCTTGTGTACCTGCAATTTTCCACTTTCGAATGGCGAGAGGCTAAGCCTAGAACCTCACTTGCTGCAGACTTGAGCGATCGTCGTCATTTCGACCTGTTCGTCGCCTTCGACCTTACGCTTTTGGCCTCACTTCCTCTTCCAGACCCCCAGGCTCCGAGGGTCCTTACTGGTACTCTTAGGAAATGGAACCCTAGGCCGGCGTGTGGCACCGCATTCAGTTCAGTACACAATATCTCAAGTGTGTTGTCTCGGTGTGTGTTGTCTCTGCATGTGTTGTCTCGGTGTGTGTTGTCTCTGTGTGTGTTGTCTCGGTGTGTGTTGTCTCTGTATGTGTTGTCTCGGTATGTGTTGTCTCTGTGTGTGTTGTCTCTGTGTGTGTTGTCTGTGTGTGTGTGTGTTGTCTCGGTGTGTGTGGTCTCTGTGTGTGTGTGATCTCTGTGTGTGTGTGTTGCCTCGGTGTGTGTGGTCTCTGTATGTGTTGTCTCGGTGTGGAGGGAGGAGGCGGCGGGAAGCGGGATGAGACATAGAAAAGAAGAACCCCACACTAAGATGTGGGGAAAAAGGAAGAAACCAGCTTATGCCGTGCCATGAACCAAATCCCCGAAACGCTTCAGACCTCAAGGTTCATTTTGCACTCCTGTTCCTTTCACTTGTTGGCATTGCAACGAACAGCAAACAATGGATTCAAATGCATTAATCTTCAATAATGTTCCCAGACCAGAGGTTGATGACAAAGATCTGCCACCAAAATCACTGATTCTCTCAGGGTTTTTCTTCCAAGTCTTTGCAAGATGGTGCGTGTTGATCCAATATGGAGAAGTTTTGTGCTGCTTCACGGTCTGGACCGCCACGATGGCGCTAGGTCTGCTGGTCTCATCTGTTTTCAGCCCATGACGGGCCTCATCTTGCAGGGCCCCGTACACTGGAAGCCGCTGCCAACCTTGCAGCCCATGCAAATCTATATCACATCCTCATACTGTATATTAATCTGCAATCTGAAAGTCTGCGCGGATTGATTTAAGATCCCCTCTGCTACTGTTTCCCTTTGAAATGTCCGAAGGAGATGTTGCACAAATCTTGAAGCCTTGAAATTGGGTAGGGTATTACAAAAATGATATGCAAAGTACTGCTCTAGTTGACAAGCTCAATAACTACATATCGTGTGGCATCACACTATGCTTCTTTTGCTGGCGGATGTAGAATCTGCATCATTGGAAATATATAATCGATTGCAGCGTGTTGAACGAAAACGATCACAGTCCACGTCATTTTGCACTTGGCATCTCCATTGTTGAGAGTTCAAGATTAATCAAAACAAGATCCAGTGGCTCTATCTTTCTGTCTACGCCTCACACAAGTTTAGAACAGTTTCCACACATCCTCCGGCCATATCCTGAATTATGATTGTAGGACGACGCAGCTGATCTCATTCATAGCTCCTTGCTTTCTCATCGCTAGCTAGCGGCTAGCGCCTTCCCCCTTTCACCTCTCTTTCTCCCAATCCCTAAGGCCCTTGCCAATACACCTTTGCACATGCTGCACCATGTTGGCACAAGGAACACCTTTGCACAAGCCCAGCTCTTGTTCTGCGTTGCTAAATGATCTTGTGCGATGGTCGCTGGAAAACAGCTCTGGCCACACTTACACATGACACGCGCTCGTTGGCCTTTGGTTTCAAGTTGTGCGCTTGCAAAGGCGACTTTGGAGGGCTCAAAGACCTGTCAGACACACGAGCTTCACAGAGTACGCGATGGCCAACATACTCCCCATCAAGGCTCCGACATGTCCATGTGGCCGTTCAACGCGCGTCCGGTGATCCTCAGAAAGCAAAGAAAAGTTGAACCACAACTACCAAGACTTGCATCTGAGCGCCCTATCATGTTCTATCCCACCACTTGTGAAGGCAATCTTGGTTGAGCATCTCATCAAACTGAGCGCCAAACAGAAATCAAAAATGCATGTATAAATAACAAGGATTTGGAAATGCTTCGAGCCAAATGAGTCGCTGCACATTGCACACAAATTGGTAATTTGTGTTGTTTCATGGGTCCACAATTCAGCTTTACGAGTAGGACATTGGAACACATGCAGCGGTGTTGATCACTTGATCAAAGCTGCTGGAAGCAGCTTCAAGGAATACACTCACCTGCCTCGTCAACAAAGATTTCAGTAAAACGCCCTCGAATTCCAGGAGGCAACTCCTGGTAAGAAATTTGCAAAGTCGACCCAAAAGCAGCTGCCTGCTCTGTCTGCACCTTCTTTCCTGCGGCTTGCCCAGCTCGGGCGCCAGGTGGAGCACTTTGCGCCTGCGACATGTGAACACCAACCCCCGCCACCAACCCCGAACGACCCCCAACGTCCCCGAACGACCCCGGACGACCCTGACCCAACTGGTTTGGGTTTTTCATGGTTCTTCCATTTCCTCCCTTCTACATCTGCCTCGGCAAACCTCCAGTCGAACACCAACCAAATGACCAAATGATCTTCTTTCCTTTCCAGCCTTTCGTGCTTTTTGGTGCCTTTGACTCTTAAGGACCCTCATGGCGCGGTCAGCCCCTTGCGGCGCACACCGGTGCGCGAACTTCCATGACCTGCTCCGCAGACTCCGTATCTTCAGGAGGAGGGGGCCTGGCCGCATGGCCGAATGAGGCCAAACGTACCAAAATCCTTCCACACTCGCTCGTCTGGGATACAAGAGTGGATGAAAAGAATTGGCCAGGTTGACAAGCGAGGCCTCAAAAAGACTGCTAAACGCAACAAACAGCATGAAAGATACATAGACTTATATGAATTTATATAATGTCTCCCGAAACTGCCAGGCTCGAATTTGCAAAAGTCAAGGCTCCGTACGGATTCATGCAAGCGAATAACCTAAAATCGGCATGCGGCCTCAGTTGCTCCACCAGATTGACAGGAAGAATCCACACCCATCCAAATAGGCTCTTGCTGCCCAATGGTATGATGGCTTCTGTGCTGCGGGTGTTTGTACGAACCCACCCTCAAAGCCCAAAAAGGGGCTGCTGTCAATCTCTGAACTCGAGGCTTTAATCTGAGTCGCTCATCTGCTTAAACCCCTCACGAAGAAGGAACTCCCGAAACCACCGGAGCAGCTTGCAGCAGACGAACCTCCCGCGTCCATTGCATCGACGAGCAGACTTGCGCCGATTGCGGCCCCCACAGCACTCGCTCGTTGCCAGACTCCGGCAAGGCCAAATGAGCTCCTGGCCTCAGTCCCAAGCAGAAAAGGAACATCTTGGATAGACCATGGGTGACCATGTTAGACCAACAGAACTGAAGGTCTTGAGGTCAACTGAGACCATCTGTCTGAGCAGTTAGATTCTTGTCTGATGCGCGTGAAGTCCAAGGCCTGAAAATAGGTCTCAATAGGTCTTTGACGGCTCCGGCTCCTAGAAGTGGCCGTTCCACTGAGCCAATTGAACGGCAGCTTCGTTTGCTCAGTGGAACGGCGGAATTGTGGGCGGTCTGTTGGCTTCGTCCCTGCCAGGTCTTTGTAAGCAACATGTCCTTCGAGCATCGAGGTCTTGGAGGTCTTTCGAAATTATCCCAGCGCAACGCATGAAACAAGGCTGTAAGCATTCGTGGGTGCCGGGATGTGTGATTTTGGGCTATTGAAAGCATGAGGCTGTCGTCTGCAGCAACTAGCTGCTTTCAATCCTCAAGACCAACCAAATACACATCGTCCAAATATACTCCTCATATTTAGGTTGGAGGCCATCGCTAGGAG
The DNA here is from genome assembly GCA_963970005.1 of Durusdinium trenchii. Classification (NCBI taxonomy): domain Eukaryota; class Dinophyceae; order Suessiales; family Symbiodiniaceae; genus Durusdinium; species Durusdinium trenchii. The sequence goes on along the minus strand of CAXAMN010021496.1, from coordinate 1,089,531 downwards.
GGTCGGAAGGTGTGTTCCTCAGTCCAAATGAGAAGATCTGCAACTTTGTGCCTGTGCATCGACGTTATTTTGTTTTCTACGTGTGTATGTGTTATATGTTATTCGTCAAGACCAACAGACCCTGCTTCATGCCATCAGGATGCAGTCCAAGCTTTGATAAAGTGCCAGTGCCGGCATTTACCTGTGTTGTTGCTTTTAGGAAGTGCTTTGAATATGTTCCCCTGAGGCATCTAATCTTTTGAGGGTGGGACTGGGAACTGCCACAAACGAGTTCAAGCACTAGTCACTGCTCATTTGCTGTGGCCACTCCAGCTTCTCCCCCAACCCTCCATTTCAAGTCAGCAGACCTACCTGAATATCCTTAATCCTCAGGCCCACAAATGCCCGTTGCAATCCTCTTTTGACCCAGTTATGCTACTGATTGGCAAAAGGCAACGCATCTGAGGCATCTGCGCTCGCTCGATGAGCCCCTGAATTCGCTGCAAAAGGTCGGAGGGAGCCAAGTTGATTTCGTCCAGAACCTCTGATCAAGAATGTCAAAGACTTTGACGATGCAGAAAAAGACAACTTGGATCTTCAAACCGGAAACCCTTCTGAGCCGCTGCTGCAAACAGCAAAAAACGATTTCATTTTGCAACTTCAAAAGCTAGCTGGTTTCCTCCCTGAGCTCCTAGCGACCCAAGCGCCCGAGCGCAAGGCCTGCAAAGGACTGAAGAGTCGAAGAGTGCTTTGGGGGAAAAGCTTTTGTGCAACAGTCATATTATCTATCTAGGTCATGCCTGGACTAGCAAGCCTTCTTTGAACTCAAACTTTGGAGCTGAACCTGCTGCTGTGACCTGGCAACACTCAGCCACAATCTTGAGACATCAATGCACACAACTGCGGAATTGGACTACAAACACAATACATTCTGAGCCTGAAATGTCACAAAACAGAATGCTGAGCTGGTGAGTAGAGAAAGTTTGGCAATGCTGGTGGATTTAAAGGTTGTCGGTACATCAAGCATAGTTTCAAGGATGAAAGTGATTATGACCGCTGCCACTTTCGACGTTATAGGAATGTGTCCACTTGTCTTATCTACAAAGCTCTCCTCGTTCTGGGAAACCTTTCAATCCGCCGCAACTGCGAGCTGAACTGCGAGCAGATCCACCGATACAAGAGGCCACATGGATACTGCGACCAATCACAAGGTCTGCCTGATGAGAGATACGAGAGCCATTCGGCATCTCAAAACGACAGGCAACCCTGCAGTAAGTCATACAAATCCGTCCGAGCCTGCTTACTAGTGCTAATTGAGTCGAATCTGCAGAGAGGAAGCACTGCTGGTCAGCGATGCCAAAAGGTCTCTGGGGTCTTTTGCCTCCCAGTTCGCACAGCCACAGCAACAGCAACAGGACCTCAGAAACCTAAAATGGCCAGCCACTGAGGGGGAGAAGCTCATTCGCCCAGCCATCCATCAACTTCTGTTGGTGTTAAAAGCGCTGACTCGCTGCGACCGTTGTACTCATGTTGCTCTCCACTGGCAACCGGGCACATCCGCACTTCATGTTCATCTATCCCTCGTTAGAAACTGCACGGGAATCCAAGCAACAAGCACAGTCACACAGAGGCTTGAGGAATGAACATGTTGCAACATGTCCACCACAAGATCAGGAAGCGAATACACTATAATCATGGAGGTGTACACCGGACTTCGATCTGCAAACAACTTTCTGTATTGCTCTTCCGAGAGGACAAGCAGGATCGGCGAGGGTTGATACCAAATTGGGATAAACCAGACAAATTGAAGATATGAATGTCCCCCTTACAAAACCTGCAAAATATCCTTGATAGCAAAAAATAGTAATAGTAGTAGTAGTAGCAGCAGTAGTAGTAGCAGCAGCAGTAGTACTGTAGTAGTAGTAGTAACCAATAGGAATAAGAATCCCTGTCCCTTCTCTACATGGTCCGGACCAAAAAAATGCACCGACTTCACCCGGCTTGGTGAGCAGGACCTTGTGACTCATGTGACTCATAGGACCTTTCTGAGGGTTGGACAGAGCTTGCTTTCTGATGTAATGAGTCTATTCGCTCCCACCTGGAGGTCGGCAGCGAAAAGAAAACACGAAGTGGAACCTCTTCCCCGCGCTGCCGTGACACGGCGTGACGCGACGGACAATCCATGAAACCGAGGTGCCGACTCAAAAGCCAGCTGGGTTCCCTTGACACCCTTCGACGCTTGTGTGACCTCGGCCGAAGGTTCTCTCGGCCGCATTTACTCGCGAAACAGGAGGTGCCATGTTGGGTGGATTCTGCCGACATCAAAGTACTGGACGGGATCACAAAGAGTCTGCTTGGCCTTGAGTGACATCATGATCATGAAAATAAGGGAACGCCTTGCTAACAATGCTGCCATTTTCCAGGATGTGCCTTGCTGACAATGCTGCCCACATCATTGAGGACTGCTGCCTGAGTCAAATCTCGAAAGCTCCAGTCTTGGCTTGGCCGGCACGGCCGCCGCCCTCTGATTTCGGCCTCGGCCTGTGGGCCCCGCACCCAACGGCGATCGAGAAAGTCGCTGCGCAGCTTCTCCAAAAGCTTGGCCTCGAAGGCGCGGCAACCGGCTGAACCGGCGGAACCCGGCGGAGTCGGCGCTCCACGTGGCGCGGAGGAACCGCGGTCTTTCTCGGGTCGCCCAGACATTCTTTCGGCGAGAGAAAGACTTCTCAAAGGTCAAGCAGAAGCTCTCAACCTGGTGAATCCCAGCTACTTTGCATCTGTGTGAGGTGTGGTATGGAGAGAAAACATACGAAAAGCAGGTGTTCACTCACACAAGGAAAAGAGCAAGTTAAAGACAAACCTTGTCATGTCCAAGGCTTGAACTAGCTCCGACATAAGCTGCATCACATTGTCCTGAATCACTGTCATGAACAGTTGAGATCATGTGACTCTCTCTCACCCCAGTCACTTGAAGAACCCTGAGGAGCCAGCGACAGGCCGAAATCCACCAACCAGCTCAGTGCTCTCGCTTTGCTCATTGAAGTTGTAAACCAACACCTTCCGTCTACGGCAAAGTGACCCAAGTATCATTTCACTTTCCCCCGAGTCTACTCCTTCTGATCTACAGCTTCACATTTGGGGCAGTGCCCAACTGCCAACCCCAAACTGCACCTCTCTGCCAAGCAAGCGTCCAACGTGCTGGACTACTGAAGTCTTTCCAGTTCCTGTGTCACCTCGAGACCGCTCTTTTTTCGTTTCAGTATGGAAACACACAGAAGCATACAACTGAAGTAACTTGCACGGTTCGCTTGTAATTCGTCGCAAATAACTACGGATCTTTAAACCTGAAACCACCAAGAGTCTTGCCAACCAACAAGGCGGGCTCATCGCTGCGGATCGCTGATGCAAGCGCCTGAAGTCAACATCCGGTAAACCCCTCTGACCAGCAAGTCAGCGACAAATGAAACACCACAGAACAGCCACATTTGGTTCAACCGGAGACGCGGTACCTGCAATACACGAGCATGAACAGAGGTATAGGCAAAGGGCTCGCAGCGCGCTGCCTGAAATACTTGGATTGGTATAGTATATATGTATATATATATATCTGAAACAACTCCTTTGTAAACACATACCAATCTATCTATCTAGAACCCACCATTGAAAATGCTCTCGCCATAGCAAGCCGTTCATGCCTTGCACTGATGCTGAGGCCGGCTCTGGATCGCCTCCCTTGGTCAAAGGAAGCACTATCTCCCCAATTTGCACCTTAGGAAAAGCGCGCATTGTGTGGCAGTGCCGGCACGACCAAACAAAAAACCACCTGCTGAGCATCTGCTGCTGATGGTAGAAGAGTCACAGTTGGACGCTCCTGCAGTGCACAGCTGTTGTCTGTTCCTCTCTCAGGCTTTTGTTCAACTCTCCTGTAAAAGGGCTTCTGCTACACCAGTTCCAAGGGACCACAGTGGTGCCAAACCTTGAATCGGCTCACGAAACGAACCCCGAAAAAACGAAAAGATTGGCTTCGCTGCCAAACAGCGGCTGGAAACTGAGAAAGAACACCGAGGACCCCACATGACAGAAACGAACGGCGATGCCGAAGGTCTGCCACTCGGCCCAGCAACACCTGGGCCACCGTTGACGGTCTGTGTCGGATCGGCCCCCCGTTGGTCGCTTCGAATCTAACCGTTGTTCATTCGGATCTCGGCGAAAAAGAAGACAGGCCACTGCAAGGGTGTGTGTGTGTTAGGAAAAGCCATTGCGACCTTTGGAGACAAACAGGCACCCAAGAGACACCTGCAGCGCTTCGCGTAAGAGGACTGCACGGCTCTCCTCCGTAAAGGTTGGACCTAGGATGCTAAGTGTCTCCGTATTTTGGTGCTTTGGGTTCGTCTTTTCAGACGTTCTGGGCAGAGAAACTGCTTGCGAATTCTATGTCAAGACTCAAGATCCTAAGATCTTGACTGACGAAATCACATGCTTCTTGAACCAGCTTCTCGAACTGAGAGCTGAGAGCTTTGCTTAAGACCAATTGCGCCTTGCGCAAACGTGCGCACCAGCGCAGGATGTCACGCCTCACGACATTCAACTCTTCGTGTTGACATATTTTTACAGTCGGAGAACATCAAGCGATCACTAGGACACGAACGGACCCGTTGCGGGTCCAGACCCCAACGCAGGTCCAGCTTGATGAGCCTGCTGCCTGTGTGGAACGTGTCGACATCATGTCAACCAACAGACTTTCCAAGATGAAAGCATCGAGTCCAGCCATCTTCTGAGCATGCCACTGTAGTACTGCAGCAGACTCCAGCAATCGAGCATTCAACGGCGTAAACTCAGGGTAAAGACCTGTCCATTCCGCGCGCTGTCTGCAATAGGCCGTCTCTCTGCAAGATCTCAAGTAGCCATTTCAGCGAGCTGCCATCAACCAACTCTGCCAAGTGAGTCTGTAGTAGCGGGGCAAGCTGGACCTCAACACAGAAGCGGCCAGAAACCTTCACCATCACTTGATGTGGCTGGAAGCTGGGATCATGGCCCGAGTCCAGGCAGAGACCAACGGCGGAACCTGAGACCCACGATGCGAAACGCGGAACCGTGAGACACGTCGTGAGACTCGGACAACTAAGATCTTGGGTCGCAACCCTGCCACCAATGCCAGCCAAATGGGATCCAATGACATGACCTGCAAATCAGCCAAAGCTTTAACCGAATGGAGCCATCTAAACCAACGTGCTGAACCCTTCTCAGCACCCGAAGTGTATCAGGGCAGGCTATGTATTGGCACGGCACTAGCACGTTCATCGAGCCTTCTGTTCCGCCGGCCTGGCGCGTTCACACGATATGGACCGTGAATTCGGCATCAACCAGAAACTCGCCCGCACGACGCTCTCGAAGGATTGCCAAAGCCTCAAAGAAGTCGCACTTTCAGGTTGTCTGTGGCATCGCAACCCCGGTCATCTGGTTTGTTGGGTGTCCAGCACAGGCTGTGAACCAGAAGAGAACGTTCCAAAAAGGTGGAAGTCCTGGTAGGTCGTTGCTCGGGAAAGCGTGAGCATTGCTTTCAAAAAATGCTCTTTTCAGGAAAGAGAGAGAGAGAGAGAGCGAGCGAGTGAGTGAGTGAGAGAGTGAAATAGAGACAGTGGGGCAGAAATGTGAATATCGTCAATGAAAAATGTCCTTGTGCGCATCGATGCACTGGTTCCTTTCAGGAATGACCTCAGGACACTCTTGTGTGGCAAGTTGTTGCAGAGTCACTGTCAGGGCCAAGCGCTGGACCAAGCGTCTCGATGATGAAAAGGGCAGTAGAGCTGCCAGCACCTTGCAGGTCTGCCAACCTGTTTGACCATAAGTTCATTCTCAACTCCCAGCCTCTGCAGGTACTCTATCCACATCTTCTAGCACAAGCCATCTGCCCAATACAAACTGGTGCTTTACATTGCAACCCAAAGCAACGCAAAACGGCCTCCCCTGTTGCAAAGCTTCAGTGACAACGCCAGGTCGCCAAACAAACTCCCCGACCTCTGGTTGAGCAGAGTGGCGGACACAACACCCAGCACTCATACAGCAAGTTCTGGTCATCTACAGTAGATTGATTGAATCCCACATTGTCTATTGTACTGTCTGGGAGAAGTCTCCTTGGATCCACGCAGTCTCACCACACACGTATGCACCCAGTAACATCTTAATGTCTGTCCTTAGGCACAAGTCACAAGATGCTAAGCCTCAAGTGCAATGCTCATCCGGGTCACTGCTCATCACAGAACAGGAAGACCTAGGTGCCAACAAACTGGATCATCAACGCCTAAACTCGGCTTATACGTAAGATGTTTTTTCTGGATCTCTTCTCTTTTCCTGAAGTCTTGAAGCGAAGGCCAAGCCACGTCATGCATTTTTCTCAACTTATCCTCACATGCAGAAGCGTCGTTCCAAGGGGTCGGCAGGCTCTTGCTGACCCATCAACTCAGCCTTAGGCACATGCAAAGTCAAAAAAATTGTGTTGCATGATGGTCATATCCACACCGATTGGCCAGCGTCTGAGTATGTCTGCAGTCGTTTTCTCCCAAATCCTTCTTTCAAAGCCACAGATGCCACAGTGAGTAAATTTATTTGTTCAAATCGCGTTCCAAAAATGAAGAAGTGAGATGCCTCGGTTCCGAGGAGAAGAAATCGGCTTTTCTGCTGTAGATCAGTCCGGTGGTAGATGCATCTTGTTGAGCGCAGCGACGTCAGGCTGAGCCATCTGCAGCTCTTCTGATGAAGGTCGTCTTGCCAGCAGAAGGCCCGCTAAGAAGGGTAGGGCTCCCAACGCCTGCCAGAGAAATGAAGCTGGATAAACAAGGCGACTGTGCAGGCTCTTTTGGCTCCACTTCTAAGGTTTAGTTTAGCCAGGGAAAATTATATAGATTAAATAGAGACAACTCGTTTCCACCTTTGATCCCTTTTGAATTGACTCTATGCGGTAGCAAGTTTGTTTGGGTGGGCGCCACCCTTCGACTGCCAATGCCCTCTTATTCTACGTCAAGCCTATGGCCAAAAGCAGCTGGCGCATCACCTCCATCAATTTAGCTTCTTTCAAAATGCGCCAGGATATGAAATTGCTTAGCCAGTTCTGGAAAGGCTGTGCCACAGGTGCATGCTGTGCAAAGTGTACAACTTCTGGCCTGCGCTGCTGGATGTGTAGACACAAAAGGCAGACGTTCAACCACGTTGGGATCAATCACCTGAGGGCCACAACTTCCGTCTGAACTGCAAGGCCCCTTGAGGCCCCTGAACTGTCTCATTCGAGCCTTGAAGCGAACTCCATGACGACACCTCACCTGCCAAGTACGTGGCACGCAGTCCGCGGTCGCCTGCCCTGCCACTTTTGACTGGTGTGATTACACTGGTCTGATTGCACCTCACCAGCATCCCAAGAGGTTGTTGCGAGATCAACTTGAGAGATGAAAGAAGTGAAAAGGGGAAGGGGACACCCCAAAATCTGGGTCTCAACAAAACTTTGATGCTCAAGCACAGCAAGGCCTGCAGTTGAGAGCTATCCATTTCCACATCCAGTGTCCTGCACTCCCACAACTTGACTCCATTGCCATTGGAAGCCATTTGGAAGGCTGCAGCTGCCTGCAAGTCTGCTTGGAGTCGGACCTGCCTCAAGAAATCCCACGAAGCAAAAGTGCAAGTAAGAGGAAAGTCATGCTGTTGCAGCATCTATGGCATAGAAAGCAAGATCTTCAGTTCACTACTTAACTTCCAAGCAAGCACCTTCCGTCTCAATGGATTGTCACAGTAAGGCCTTGAAGCAGAGCATTGAGCCTCATGACTCATGACGAAATATGATTGGATAGCATTGATAGCACTATTCCTGTTGAATTCAGGTCTTGTGTTTTGTTGCAAGCATTATGCCTAGTGAGACGCTGTTGAGTTCCTGACATTCCGCGAGTTCAACGAAAAGCATGGAATGTCGCTAAAATGCTTGATAACATACAGCTGTCTGCTTGAGTTTGAGATGCTGGAATTCCAAAACAACACTAAAATGCCACATGGGAGCGAAAGAAAGGGGTAAGGCCTAACTTGATGAAGGCACAGGTGTGCAAACATACACAACATGATTTTGCCTTTTGCTGATGTGTAAACTGCTGCGACGAGAGTATGTCACATATCATGTGAATAGATCTGCAGGGACGTCTGGATCTTGTTCCTACAAGAACAACAACTTGAAGAACATCGGGCTTGATGTTTGTTTGATCAAAGCCTAGCAATTCGGGTCAGAGTGATGTTGATGCATGTGTGGGTAAGAGCCCGTGAAACCCTGGGCTACCCGCAGGAGCATAGAAGACCCATAAACGGCGTGAATGTTTATGTCCACGCCAGATTTCTTTTGGCTCTTGCAATTTGCAGGATTGCAACAAATGCTGGTCAAATTGTCAAACTAACTTGCCAGAACCTCTCGAACGTGTAAAATATCCCAAGAAAGGCAGACCTTCACAGGAATCTGCTAACAGAAGAACCAAGTCCAAGATATCAAGCCTTCCTTTTTGATCAGCTGTCTGCAGTGTCTGTGCTCGAGTAGTTAAAACGATCAACTCTCTGTCTGGAGCACAGGTAGATTTGCAATGGATCTAGAATCTAGAACACCGGGTCTACAAGACTTCTTCATTAGCATTGCCCCACTACAAAAGCCACAACTGATATGAGCATGTTCTACTCTTCAGAGCCTTGTCTGGCATGTTTCTCGATGTTCTTTGGCTAGCTTGACAATCACTCTTTCTTACAACACACTGTGTGATCTTCCTGCACAACACAACAATATTCACCATCACCCAAGCTCCTTCTTCAAGTCAACCCACTTTGTTGTCAGACCTCCTAGCACTTCACGGCTCTTTGCGAAGCAAGTGAGTTCTTTCCTCACTTGTAGCTTCACTGTACTTGCGATAGGAGTACAGAGAAATCAAAAGAGATGCAACAGCGGCACTGATGAACAAGAGAGTGTGTTGCCACTTTAAATCTGACAGCTTGAACTCGGAGCCATGAGTCAGCAAGTCCTCTGCATCTTGCAACGATGCACCCAGCGCAGAGTATAGAAAGGATATCCATATCGTGTGGGGAAAGGCAGCTGCCAAAATCTTCCAAACAGGGATTCGTAGAGTGGCTGGTGCATAGTTCTTCATCCAAATCGGAATGATCAAAAAACGAAATAGAACCAGAAATTGCAGGGAGTCGTCCGCTTCTTCAAGGCACTTGAAGGCTTGTTGGGCTGCAGGAAAATGTCCGCTGTCGAGCCAGCGACGAACAGGCTCTTGCAACCTTGCCACTGGATCCAAATGATTACCCCTCCCACAACTCGAGGCTTCTCGCTATTCATAGATATATATATATATTATATATATTATATATATTATACTATATATATATATATTTATCAGAAATTCGACCTTCAAAGAAAACTAGTCATACTAAAGAGCATCATACTAGTTCTTCTGCTGAGCCGCAAAGTCTTTGCAAGGAGTGTACTGCCAATCGTTGTTGCATAAAGCACCAAAAAATTGAGCAAAGTTCCTTGATTCAAGCCTTAGGCAGCAGTCTTCTTTGGGACATAAGCGTGCCAAAAAGTGATCAAGTAAGGAGATGGTGTCTTACTGAGAATCTTGAATCATAGATCTGAATCTAGTAAACTGATTGGGGATCATAATTCACTTGCGGATTGGTCCTATGTGAACTGTCAACCTCCCATCATAAGGCCGTGACTTGCGCTCCATCAACTTAGCCTCTCGCCAAACATCAGCCCAGACAGAGCACAAGCAGGTGGCCAAAAAGGCAAGCCCAGCATACTCAGCACGAAGAGTAACAATGCCCAACCAAGAAACCAGCCCCACCCCGGATTGTCTGGCAACCACTTCAGCAGTTGTATGAGAAAGTTTGCCGGCCCTGCAATGTACAGGCACATCGGCACCACCAGGATGGCTACAACAGAGACCACAATTCCACAATGCACAAGCATAGTGGTTTTGTCATATTGATCCTCGTCATCAACTGCCATCACACCGAGATGAACGAATTCAGCTCAGCAGCTTCATTGCTGGAACTTGGCCCAAATGCCTTCGACTCAAACCCGAACAACCAACGGAAAAAAATGAGAGACGGACGCTGTGAGCGTGCACTTTTGTTATCATAAACCAACTATATATATATATATATATGAGGAACAACATAATCAATGAGGGTGATTTGAGTGAAGCCCTTTAGGACAGTGTCAAACAACTACAGTAATGTTTAAAATTCAAGATATGGAATGTAAAATATCAAATTTGGAATTGAAAAATTATATTTCTATAACAATCCACTTTGATGAATTTGAATATGACCCAACAAGAACAGGTAATCATATTGAACTACCTAAATGGGTTGAACTAAACAAACATATATCATATATCAACATCAAAAATAACAATAACAAATAATTCAAATACTGTGTTCAAACATTTTAGTATAAAGTTACTAAAAATCCTCCAGACACGATGTTCCACTACAACTATTCGCCTAAATTGTCCAACAAGAAACAGTGACACTAAATGATGACAAGGTAATCAAGCACAGAACTACAAAGGTGAAGAATGCTAAATATCAGATTGACTTGCTGCAGGCTTATGATGATACTAAAAAATGTCGCTACGCAATCATCAAGGCTACTTAGTCACCAAATGAATGATGACAACAATCCCAAACACAGCTGTAGGTACTGCACTCATCCACTCACCAAAAAGGATTTGTTGGATAAACATCACGAACATTGATGTTTGGCAGCAGAAAAAGATCACTTTTTTGGAATTCACCAGTTTAGCGCCACATAAACTCAAAATGTCCCATTGCAGCTACGTCTGACAATGGTTGTTTGAGGGGCACATCAGGAACATACACCATGTGGGTTTGTGTGCAGTGAATTTAATTAACTGCACACACCAACGTCCACACACGTTGAAGACTGTGTGGACACGGTTGTGGACAACAAGCTGACAAATTGTTGTGGACATGTAAAACTTGAAACAATGGGCACATCACATGAACAAAAAAACGATTCCCAAAATGCAACTCGTTTCTCAATCTGCTTCAAGTGAAGAGAAATGTTTGCCTTGTGATTTTGACAGTTTTGCCAGGTTGAGTTCCAAACACCAGAAGCTTGAAGATGCCATTTTCGGCAAACACCACCAGTTTCCTGTGGAACATGACCAAACAACAACTGAACAAAGCAACAAACAAGCAAGGTGGCCCTCCAATTTGTTTCCGTTGGAAAGCGAATTGGTTTCAAAAGCCGCAACAATCCGCCGATGTGAAAAAACTGACGATGAAGCTGCAAAACATTGGATGGGTCTTGATTCGACTCCGTGTATGAAAGCCATGTTCCGTTTCAAAAAATTGTCCAGTTTCTCTTCTTTCAAGACCAGAACATTCGACCGGTGGCAGCCAGAAACGCATTGCTGAGATCATGCGTGTGTGGATCATCTTGTTTCTTTGAAGTGTTTTGGAAGACTTTTGGTTGTCGCAAAAACATTTTCGGACCTATGACCTGCAAGGCGACTTCAAGAAACAGAAAAAAACAGAAAGGTTCTGCAACGCATCTGAAGGTGGAGTTGGACTTATCCCCGAACGTTGGCCGATTTACTGTTCTCAGGCAAGATCAGATGTTACGGCAGAGATGGCCGCACCGAAGCAGAACTGCATGCTCTGCAAGCAGTGGCAAGAGATGGTTGCAGTCGGAAAGTATCTTGGATGACTTCTGTGCACTTTGGGAAAACCACATGAAAGAGATGATCGGGCGTCTTGTTTTCAGACAGTGAAAGCATGAAATTGTTGGGAAACATGTTTCTGAAATCGAGACAAGAGTGGGCTTGCAAATTTGTTTGAGACAGACAAGATGCTCAAGAAGCACCTCTCCTGGTCTTAGGGCCGCTTTGCCAGTCAGTGGGTGCCCAAAGAGCGAGGCAGTCGACTTGGCTGGATTTTTCCAGTGCATTGGTTTCAAGGGCAAGGCTGGTTCCGGGCACTTTCCAAATGCATGTCGCGGATTTATCATGCGGATGATGCCATTGAAGAACTTTTGAAGGTGTGCGCGCACTCACATTGCATACCTGGGAGGTTGTGCGTTGGTTTCTTTTGTCTTTGATGGGGGCAAACACAAACTGTGTTTCCTCCTTTGCTTTTGGGGTTCATAACCTCCTGTTGGGTGCTAGAGTGGTGCACGGAAGAGATCTCAGTGATCTCAGTTTGAATTGATGGGTTGGAGTGCGAGGGTGACTTTTTGGGTCCAATGGAATCCACCAAAGGTTCGTTCGCCTTGCGGAAATCCTTTGAACGTCGTTTTCGGACAAACCACGTTTGTTTCCGGCTCACCTTCAATGAAGAAGTTAGACACGCACAGATGTACACTGTAAAGCACCTTGCATTGGCTTCTGTGTCGCGCAAAAAGCCCCTTGAAGCTTGCGGTGCTGTTGGTTCGTCGTGCCGTGCTGAAGTGGCACCGAGACGGTCCGCGCACTGCAATGGACGCTCTATATAACCCAGAGCTTGATTGTAGCACCTCATACAGTGCGTTCCAAGTGAAAATTTGAACCTTGGTGCTTTAAGATGGAACCGGGCTCCGGGCGGCAGCCTGGCGCAGCTTGCAACAAACACCAAGGACGTGAACGCAAAAACCTCAACAATATCTTTTCAAGACCCCATCTTTCACAACATGCATCAAACAATAACGTCAAAAAAAACGAAACAAGGTTTCCTGCCACGGACCCCGGGACCCCAAAATAAAGGCCATTCGTTGAGTCTCCATTTGGTTTGCTTGTGTCCGGGCGACTGAATTCTTATTTTGGAGTCCGTTTCTGGACTCCAAAACGGACCGCTTTGTCGACAACATTTTGCTGCCGGGCAAAAACATTGCAAGCTTCGATTCCGGCTTTGCTGGGTTTTTGGCCCCAAAATGAAGCTCTCTAGCACAAGCAAAGAACCAAAATTCAAAATCACACAACAGGAAAGAATGAATCGTGTCAGATTCGAAAACAAACCCCCAAAACAGAACCAAAAACAACAACCCCCAAACCAAGCAGCAAAGTTTCGCGCTGTACTCAAAAGTGAAACAAGTGAAACTTGAAAGAATGTTCAACTAACTAATCGGGCCTTGAATTCTCGAAATTTGCCAGTCATCTGCTGTTCTTATCGGCATACTGCAAATTGTGGGAGATTTAATCGTTCTCCACTGCAGTTGGCTCAAGCCAGCTATCTCTGACGGCCGGATGCTGATCACCTGTTGCGGTCCAATCGTCCCGCTGTCATCCATATGGACGGCACTGCGCCACTGTTGTGCAGTAAGGACGACGAGTTTGCTGGCATTTGCCCTTGCACCCTCCTTCTCACCACCATGGCTGGGACAGTCACACAAATTGTAGTGCCTGTGAGCATACACCACAGATGGGACATGCTGTTGCCTAGTGGAACACCTGCGGCAGTCAGTCAGTTGGATACGTTCGGGTGCGAGCTTACCCTGCTGGACACTCACCACGCATTGTGTGACCCAATCCAAGACGTCCTTTGGGGTAATACTCATTTCCACCTGGTTGTCCAGGATTGTTTCCAGATTTTTTGCACGGGTCGAGGCGCTATGTGTGCAGAGGATGCACAAGTCACCTTAGGCTAGTAAGATAAAAGAGAGAGATACGAACCAAGCAGCAAAACCGGAAACAGAACAAACAAAACCAAACCAACAAACCCAACCCACCCAAAAAGGAGCAAGGTTCGTACCTCAGGTAGGATGCGTCAGCCAGTGGAGAAGAGTGAAACACGGTGAGACGGAGGGGCAATGAATTCATGCTTTACACTCAGTACTTCACGATCTTGGCGTTGTCCTTTTTTTTCGAAAGAATCTATGAGATTGGCGCACCGCTTTCGAAATCAGTAGAGGTCTGTTGCACCCTTCGTGCGAGGGTGTGCGATGAGGTTTCCCGAGGTTTCCTGAGGTTTTCTGCTTTGCAGCCGAAGTACCTTACTTCAAATGAGGCTTCGTCGCACTGGACACAGTGTCGCAAGGCATGGCAATTGTTCTTGTTCGAGAGCCAAGGTAGCTCCGAGTGCTTTCACAACCTCACCGTTGTCACCAAAATGACCAGAAACACGCATGGATAAGCAGTGCAAGTCCGTGAGCCACGGCCAGGATTGTATGGTTGCACAAACTGAGGCGACTGTGGCCGGCAGTGGGCAGTTGCAGTGTTGGACATTGCAAGCGAATGCTGCAGAAAGGCACCCTACAGACCTCTCTCAGCAGAGGGAGGGAACGCACACACGTCCAGCAGGCTCCTTAACAATGGTGGCAACAGGAGCGTGGAAGGCGTGCGAGTGCGCAAAATAGGATGGATAGAACTGTCATTCGTGGGTCGCCATCCTCCTTCATGCATGGTCCTGTGAAACTTGGTGAAACGTTGAAAAACCTAGCATGGTACTGTCCTCTTTGCACAAGATTGGCTGAGTGCAGACTCACGCCAGGCAAGCTAAGGTTCTCACCTGTGCCAATCGTCTACTGCTCAACCGACGCGTGCCAAACACGGGCCAGGAGCTGAGGCTCGCTAATGACCCCTCATGTCGGTGGGCCAAGCCAACGGCACATAGCCCAGATCTGGAATCATGTGCAGCCACTGCGGCCACCGCATAGCTGGGCCGAGCGCGAAGGCATTTTCTTCAGCATACGTCGCCCGCCATGTGGTTCTCTGTCCTGGTAGCTTCGTGAGGCTTCTAAACAAGGTGCAATCGAGGAACGCTCTGCTGGCGACAGTGCTGCGAGGGTGGAATGGCAAGCCCTTTCAATGCCGTACAGTTCATGGAGGCCTTCACGTGGATTGTGTGTGCCGTGTATGGTGGGCGTACATCTCGTAGCCTGACACAATACACAACAAACTCTCGAATTTCAGCAATGCTTGTTCGAAATGTCTACCTGAGTGAGCAATTTACAATTGTCACAGGCATGGGCTTCTAGCACATGGAAGTCGCGAGGCAATTCAAGTTCTTTTACCCTGCAGAGCAGAAACATCCTGTCGGTGGTTCCCTCTGCTGCTCTTGGTTCGGCAAGTCCTGATTGTGGCCGTCTTTCTGGATGGTGAAGGTAGCCAAGTTGATGCAGTCACAAAAAGATAGTGTCCAAGCTTAGTAGCACTTCCAATATGGTTGGCTCCACTTTTTTTTTTGCACGGGTCGAGGCGCTATGTCCAACAGGGTTGGCTCCACCTCCAAGCATGGATCCACTGCAAGGAGCAGCAGTCAGCAAAGGCTTTGTATCCAACCTCCGTGCAGTCTGGCACTGTCATGCAAGCAAGTGGCACCCACAAAAAGTTTCTCTTCAATACGCACGACAGTGTTCGGCATCTTGACAATCGGAGAGACGACAGCTTTGCCAGGCTTGTGCTCCCACAGCGCGTATGGTTTCAATGCTCACATGGCGGAACAGTAAGAAGGCACTGGACGGAACGATCTCCGATTGGTTGGCTGGAACCTTGACAGCTTTCGGGATGTCCCGATATGGGCAACCATTGACCAGTGCACATCCAAATACATCTAGATCAGTGACTGAACCAACAATAAGGGGAGGTTTGGGCTCCCGGAGCAAGTTCATTGGCGTCTTTGCTCACCCCTGTGCAGCCTGGTGAGCATTAAAAGTGGACCATTCTTGCTCTTTCCAACGCCAACCGTTGCCACTCGTTCCGGAGATGGGAGCAGGGCGATCTCCAACAAACTTGCATCCACATTTGCCATGGCGTATCAGCGGAATTGAAACACAGCACTGGAGAATACAAAGCACCTCTCGTGGGTTCACAAACATGCGAGAGCACGTGGTGAAACAGACCACACAAAATGCACAAGTACTTCACCAAGTAATTGAACAGTATAGCTACTTTTGCACGGTGCAGTTTGCCAATTACATTGAACCGGAGTGCTGCAGCGCCAGCAGGATGAGCTTATCCAAAGGCATGTAAATCCAAAAAACAAAAAATATAATGTTATTGCCGGGCGTAGTCCCAGTGAGGCAACGAATCTCTGCGCCAATACTTTTGCACTGGACCGTTGGCATAAGCAAAATCATACAGCGTGCCTGTCGTCTCGGCATCGATTGTTTATGCCCGAAGTTGACACAGCAAAATATCAGAACTGAAGAACTACCGTGCGAACAATTCAACTCGTGGTTCGAACTTTTCTCGCCCCTCACGCACAATATGTGTTTTGCCTCTTGGTTGCGCGACTCTGGAACGAGCGAGTCATGGCAACTCGAATCCCAAAATGCTGCCTCACAGTCTCGTCCACCCCAAAATGATATCGTTTACATATTTTTCGTCCGCCCTGCCCCCTCTTGGAAATAAAACTCAAATGTCCAATTTTGTACCGGGCCCAAGAGCGTTAGCTCTCCAGGGAGTTGCCCCCCCTGGGACCGAAGAGAAAACAAATGAAAAAATGTTTTTTGTTTTCCATCTCTCCTATCCGTCCAAATCGTCTGCCACTTCTGACTCCAGCTCTGAAAGGCTCTTTCCCGCACAGCCGAAACTCTTGAAGACTGGAGGAGCTGAAAACACTAGTTTTTACGGTTTCTAGGATGGAGGCCATCGCTTCTAGGATGGTGACACAGCCCATTCTAGGATGGTGACATAGCCCAAAACCATCGCAATTTACCGGGTTTTGTGCCGGGAAGGTGCACAAACCCGTGTGAATGCTAAATACCATTGTTTTGAGCCATTTTGAAGCCTCCTAAAGCCGAAAAAACCTTTCCGACAAAATCTTTCCAAGTTTCTTGTCATTTTTCGACCATTTTTTTTGAAGCGGTCGCCCAGGTATGCACAGCCGGTGCCAGCAGGAGCAGCCGACCCGTCGGAAGCAGAAGCAGAAGCAGCAACTGAGGAAGAGGACATTGTCGCAGAGCCCACCTTGCCTTTGCGCAAGGGTATGGGCATTTTGTCACACGCTGCTGTATATCAGGCGAGCAACGGCGCCAGAAAGGCTTGAGCCAGGCTGTGCACATGAGATTGACTTCCACCAGTCGCTTGCAGTTTTCACAAGCCCGCGGACCGATGTTGTGGAAGTTGCTTGGGAGACAGAGGTTTTTTTTCCACGAGTACGGACGCCGTGTGGGCATGGTGCGGAGTTAGGAGGTTCAAGACTACTTCTTAAAGAGAAGAAGTTGTCTCC
>CAXAMN010021496.1:1031946-1069833 GCA_963970005.1 Durusdinium trenchii | reverse complement strand
GTGTAAGTAATGCAATGGTTAGGGTGAGCCATGTCACGCTTAACGCTTCCTGTGTTCATACCAGGATCTTGTGGCCCACTTCCAATGTCGAGATGGACGTGATCGGGGAATCACTGATGCCTCCATTGGTGGCCATGACTGACCAAGGGCTAAGAACTGAACGTGTCAAGTGGGTGCCTCTTTCGCCTTTCGTCCGCCGTGAGTGAGCCATCTGTGAGCCTTAGCTCTTGGCCGGATTTGGCACGCGCCAGTAGTCTTTAGGCGATTGGCACCCAGGGGAGAACCTTAGTTCCTCGTCTGTGGGAGTCAGCCAATCCTGTACAAAGAACCATGCTAGGGTAGACCGTTTTTGTTTCACCTGTTTCACACGGGCCTTGCATGTAACAGGATGGTGTCTCTCTGAGGGCACCTGCTCATGGGTGATTCACCCCTACTTGGCATTTGGTTGAGAGCCAGGGGGGTGCAATAATGACCTCCCTTGTGGGAGGGAACGCAGCACCTTTCGTCAGCAGGCCTTTTTGTTCGCTTTGCCTCCACCGCCAGACTCGAGATCTGCCTCTCACTTCGTTCGTATAATCAGTTGTATGGGTTATACTGCGAAAAGGAATTTTCCTTGGCTAGACTGGCACTGCAACTACTGACTTCCCTTGGCAAGAATCAGTACTGCTGACAGCCATGATGAGTCCCTGGCTAAAAGCTGCTATACCCTGACTGCCACTCGATGCAGTGGCCATGTGGTCACGCTTTTGACGCTAGAACGAAGCCACATTTGATTGGCTTCGCAGGCTCTTCGCTCGCGCACAGATGCACTTGGCAGACTTTCGTAGCGAATTCAGGCCCTTAGATTGTATGTTGTCTTCATTCTCACCTGTCTCACCTCCGTACAGAGGAAACACTGTCGTCTTTGATGGGGAATCGGCCTTTTGGCCTTTGGTTTTGTTTTGGTTGTGGTTGTTTGGCTGTTTGTTTTTGGTTTGTTTTGCTGCGTTTTGGGTGTTTTCTTGTGTTTTATTCCCCATCATCATGACGTGTTTCCTTTCCTTACAACGATGACCTGGGCACACCGCCCACATGGCGTCCGTACTCGTGCAAAAAAAAATCTCATGTGCACAGAGATCACAGCCCTCCTCAAGTCCATGTGTGGCCATGACACACATTTGGCTGCCGCCACGACTAACGCAAATCGGCAAAGAAGTGTTCCTCAACTGCATAGCGCTCCGAGAAGTGGTCATTCCGACCGAGCTCCATGATATAGGCATTCGGGCCTTTTGTGGGCGCGAGCAATTAAGATGCTTCACATCTCTTGACTGGGGGGAGATCGACCGAATCGTACAGGCAGAACATGACGCGTTTCTGATGTGCGACAATTTTGAAAAACCACCTTGGGTGGAGCTGCTTCCCACAGAAGGACTTTTTTTTTCCACGAGTACGGACGCCGTGTGGGCATGGTGCCCAGGTCATCGTTGAAGGAAGGGAAGAACAGACAGATGGTGGAGAAAGGAACGAAGGCCCCAAAACCAACCCAAACCAAACACCCAAGCCCGCAGGCCGAAACTCCACCATCTTGTAGTCTTCCCTCTACACTAGGTGAAACGTGTGAAACTGAGACTAGTGGCAATTAATGGGCCTGAATTCGCAAAAGAAAAGGACTGCAGCGCAAGCTGTGTTCATGGAAAGCCGCCTAGGAGGCTTCAAACGGACTTTCCTTACCAAGTGTTGGTGACCAGCGGCCACACCACAGTGTGGCAAAACAAGGTCACTTTGCAGGTCAGGTGTCTCGCAATGCTCGAGCAGTGGTTGTAATCAGGCCAACCAAATGTGCGAAGATCTAAGCAGCAATTCGTGGAAAAGACCATACTTGCAGCACAACCCGTTCAACCGGTGGCGCATACAAGACCAGTCACATGCTGCCAGACAGAATTCAAACACGGCGGCAATTCCTAGCGAGAGAAGCCTGCAGCTAAGGGTGAACCGGGCACAACCTCCCCGTGGGGAGGCAGACCCAACACCCTTCGGCACACAACGGTGCCAAAAGGGGATGTCACTTGAGTCTGTGAGGCGCTGTGTAATGGCAAAAAGTGAGAGGTGCGTGCAAGGCCCGTGTGAAACCTGTGAAACATTGAGCTCTCCTAGCATGATATCTGTACCTCTTTGTACAAAATTGGAAATGTCGGACATCAACAGCGGGAACTAAGGTTCCCCCTGGGCATCCTTCATTGCCACTATCTACCACCCGCCGTGTAGGAACGCAGAACTAAGGCTCTCGCTCCTATCGGCTCACTACGCAGCGGATGGCGAGAAGAGGTCATGGTTCTACTTGGTGTCTGTGCATTTTGCTTGCCGTATATGCCTGGAAATCCTCCTTTTCTAACGCTCGAAAACTGGCACTTGGCTCAACTCACTGCCCACGTCGCTCTTGCTTCTCTCCTGCCTCTGAAGCATAGCTTCTTTGAGGCTGGGTCTAGATAGTTTTCTCGCCAAAGGTCGTTTGCGTTATAGGTCATCGAATGCCATGGTGCCGAAAAACTTGCATCTTGGGGCGACCACAACCCGTAGCACTTGACACCTACACCAGTGACCGACTACTGTGTCTGGCAGGTGGACGATTTGCAGTTGTCGACATCACCGCCACGCCGAGACCCTTCTCTATCCGACAGCCTCTGGGCACTTACTCCATGCATAACGGAGGGCAACTATGGTTAGTTACTCGTGTTGAGGAGTACTGTTTCGCAATTGTTGGCCTACTCCGGACCCGAGCTAAGGCTCGCACCCAGACTCTAACAAAATTGATAGCAGGGCCACGACAGCTGTGGATGGAGGGATGATCCTCTATCCTAAACCAGGGGTGTAGCCCATGTCCGGGATCATATGCAGCCAGGGTGGCCATTTCATGGCCGGACAGATGGCAAAAGCATTTTCTTCCGCATAAACCCCTCGCCATCTGCGTGTTCCGGGCATTTTGACCAGCCTCCGAAGGGCAGTGCAGTCCAAGAAAGCCCTACTTCCAATATACTTGAGAGCAGGCGGAATGGCAAGCTCAACAAGGGCTGCACAGCTCATAAAGGCTTTAACTCGGATTGTATGGAGAGTTGTCGGTAGGAAGACTTCCCGAAGGCTAGTGCAGTGGCCAAAAGTGAATTCCGGAATTTCTTCAATCATGGTGTTACAGAGGTCAACACTCTTAAGCAGTCGACAACTGTCACAAGCGTGCGCTCCTATGGCTACAAAGTGCTTTGGGAGAGCAAGTGTGTAGATGCCTGTAGAGCTGAGGCAGCCCGGAGCTAGCTCTCTGGTCCTGTCTTGCAGGGTTAACCCGTTCAATTCAGATCGGGGGGATGGAAACTCACTCACGGTGACCTCTGCAAGGTTGATGCACCCTTGGAAGAGGTATTGCCCGAAATTGGTTTCCCCATTGAACACGTTTACAGCTCCACCCGATGCATACACACGCTGCAAGGAACAACATTCCGAAAAGGCTTTGTAACCAAAGTCGCGACAACCCGGAGCCAAGACACTATTTAGGAGCTTGCAGTCCCGAAAGGCATTATCTGCAATGCCTACCACTGTGGCCCGCTTGAGAGCTTTGGCCTCCAAGTGCGAGGACACGCAAGGGAGGGAGCAGTGCTCGACCTCAACCAAGCGACACACTTGGCGCAGCCAGGGGCGCTCCCCTTTCCACACCATGCACGCGACGGTCGACCCTAGGACGATGGATCCACTCACCGGGTGACGAGGAAACCGAAACCATTCATTTCCCGAGTGGATCCACTCACCAACGAGTGACGTGGGGACCGCGAAGGGAACCCATTCATTTCACCCGAGATGATCACCACTACAGGGACGTGGAAACGGAAACCAAGAAGCCACCACGCAAGATGATCACCATCAATCTAAGGACCAACCCGCGCATGATGCCCCCGAAGGTTCCCAGACTCCCGACCAACGCAAGGAGGCCTCAGAAGGCAAAGCGAAGGTCAGGAGAAGTCCAACCAAAGAAGGAGCGGTTAGACTTAGACACCTTTTCAGTGTCCCCGGTCCCAACGGAGCACAGCTCGAACTGCCCGCAGACAGTCCTCACTGTGGCCAGACTGTACATTGAGCGGACCGGTCGGTGACCCAGTCGTTAGCGATCCCATGCACCCCAGTGGGGTACACCTGTCTCGCGACAGGACCCTAACACAGTTAGGGAGGAACCGACGGTCTTGTCCACCGTGAGCTTGGCTACCCACGATGAATATTGACCGTTAGCCAACGGGTTGCCCCGTTGACCCCTCCTCGAGAAAGAATCCCTCAGAGGTTCACCGACCTTGCCTGTTCCCCGATGTCATCAGAGGTTGTGGCCAACCTAGACACCAGGTGAGGTGGGACCCGTCGATCCCGTACCACGTGAGTACCGATCGGCGTCCGGCGAACCGGAGACCGCACGATCACCCAAGGATGTGCGCAAACACAAACGAGGGTGTGACATGTGGGGCCACCCAACATGTCAACTCACGCCGACTAGGGGGTGCGAAGGTACCGTGTTCATTCACGGTTCGTTAGGGACGGGGGCCTTCAGCAACTCCCCTGCGCTATATTGCCGCTTAACGTCCCCCCGGACCCTCTCGAGTCCACCTCCCCCTCTTACCGCCATGCCTCATGACGGGCCCTAATCCGTCCGGGCTGGCAGTTTGACAATGCGGAGTTGCCGACAATCTTGCCACGCCTCTGCACCAATGAGCCTGATTCCTGACTCGACGCTAACGTGTCGCAAGCGTGGCACACCTGCAAAGGCCCATTCTGGGACAGTTTCTTCTGAGTTCATTGGGACATGAACAGCTAAGGGGACTTGATCAATAGGATAACCACCGAGCTGTTCTTGTTCTGGCAGGGTAACACTACAGTCCCTGAAGACAATGGTGTATTCTCTACCTTGCTGCAACTTATCCCAGATTGGGTCCTCTAGGTAGGTTTGCGTGGTGGTGTGTAAAAAGTCAATGACGCACCCAAAAACTTGGAGGTCGGTGACCGAGGCCAGATAATCCATAACTTGGTCTTCTAAATCTGTAAATCGGTCGAACTTGGCGACACTGAGAGAGACCTTAAAGGTGACACCCGAAAGCGTAGTCAACAGCAGGGGGCATTCCATGACTGGCTCCTTTTCGATGGGAGTGCTACTCATGGATGAATTGTCAAGCTCTTTTTGCGGCAGGCTATTTGCTATCATTGTGCGAGCCACTGGTGTCCAGTCTGCACATGGGCTGTTCCTACGGCCGGGGATGTTTCCTTAAGACAGATGCTAAGGCACCTACCTTGAGCCTCTCATGGCCTGGCATAATGCTAAGGGTACACATGGATTAGCTCCTCGTCAAAAGCATCTGAATCTGGTCCTTCCGCGGGGAGCAGTTCCAGCCAATGAGGTTTTTCAAATTTGTCGCACATAAAAAAAGCATTGTGCTCTGCCTGCACCCACTGTTCAACGTCTCCCCAATCTAGGAGGGTAAACCGTTGCAGCTGCTCGCACCCGCAGAAGGCACGGTTCCCGATGTCACTGAGTTCTGTCGGGATGACAACTTCCTGCAGCGCAACACAATTAAGGAAGGCTTCTTTTCCAATCTGTATGAAGCGCGGTGGAAGCCATATGCACTGCAACGCTACACAGTGGGCAAAGGTGGAAGAGAGCAGGGCTGTGATCTCTGTGCTCATGAGGTTGACTCCCACTAGACTTTTGCAATTTTCACAGGCCCTCGGCCCGATGTTGTGAAAGTCATTCGGCAAGCACAGCTGCTCAATGCCTGCTCCACAGAATGCGCCTTCAGGCAGTGCTCGTGGTTTATTCGTACGATCCATATCAAAGGTGATAGTTGCAAGCGTGAGGCAACTCTCGAAAGCATATCTGCCAAGCTGTGCGCCTGGTGCCAGGACGCTGCTGTCCTCTGTTTCGCGCTTGACCCCAACGCTGCCTAGGGAACAGCACTCTGCAAACACCCTTTGTCCATAGTGGACACACCCTGGTGCAGCGACCTGAGGCAGCACATAGCACCCCATGAAAGTCCCTTCCGCCAGACTGACGACCGAAGTTGGAAGCTTGACAATCTGTAATTGCTGGCAACTCTGCCAGGCCGCAAGTCCTATATGTTGGATGCCAGTTGCCACTTCTACGTGTCGGATTGAAGGTGCTGCGTAGAAAGCTCTGTCTGCAATTTCCCCTCTCGGGTTGGCCGGGACACGCACTGCTTTGGGGTAGCCTTCTTTGCCGTCGGTCTGGAAATGCCAGATGGAATGCCCTTCTACCATACAGAGACGAACTACTATTTGCAGTTGCGGCCGCTGCAGGAGCACCGTGCGGAATGCCTCTGACAGAGGTTGCTGCTCGCGAAGGTCGAGCAATTCCAATTCACACCCAAATACCTCTAAGTCAGAGACTGTAGGCAGAAAGCAAAGAATGTCGTCTTCCAGCTCTGCCACATCTTCATAATGGGCGAGGTTTGCTTGCATCGTATATTCCGTGCCAGCTACGGTAACCAACTCGAGCTTAACCTCATAGCGATCTTGGAGGGGCGGCATTGCTATGTAGGTGCTTGGTTTGCTTGAGCCAAACAACTGTGGTACAGGAGGTGTGTCCTTTGCAAGGCCATAGTGGCAACTAAGCCCCAATAGAGAAGGTGACTAAGGTCACCCATCTCATGGCGGAGGTTGCGCGACACGGAGGCTGTTGTTGTGTGGGGAGACTCCTGATGAGGACTACACTACTGCCACCACCCGTAGGACCACCCTGAGGGCAAAGGCGGGGGGGGAGGCTTGCTGTGCCAGGAAGACCCTGCTGCAGTTGAGGAACTTCCCGCTTCCTTAGGGGGTTAGTGCGGCGGGCTTTGTTACTTGGATCGGTGGTTTTCTGACTGTAGCCCATGTGATCCCTAAGTGCCTGCTTATGGCTCGCGAGTTGGAGCCTAAACGTGGGGTTCCCAGTAAGCCACCCGCAGAGCTGATCCCATTTATCTTCGGAGTAGTGAATCGTGCCATATTGGTTGTAAGGACGATCTGCCATCTTCGGAGTGAAAGGATATCCTTTGCAGTAGTACTCACTGAGGACAGAACTAGGGACCTTAGTCAAGCTGAAACGGGTAGATATCAGGTTCCACCCTGTGCGGGACATGGCAATTCTGAGCCCGGAGGTCAGCCATTGTGCTACCACTGCGCTTTCTGCCCCGATGTCCCCTTGCTCGAAATTGCCTAGCGCCGTTGCTAGTCTAGTGTAGCCTATGCCAAACCTTCCATACCCTTTGGCAAAGGCATAGCTGGGTTCAGCGTTCATGGCCTCGTCCTCTGTGGCTTCGTCTGCTTCGTCTGCCTGCGTTTCTGCCATTCCCACCGGCACTGGGAGAGCAAGTCGTGGCGACCGTTCTGCTGACCCGGTGTCGTCTGAGGCAGAGTCTTCTTCTGCTGGCAGATCAGCTGTGGGATTTCTGGCTGTTGCCAGATCTCTCCACCCGGGGACTTCAATGCGCATTCGCAGTTGCAACAGGGAGGGGAAAGCGAAGGCTTGTCCCAAAGACGGGTCAAGGGCTCCACTAGAGTACGCTCTTTCGGCCCAGGAAGTAGTCGGCATGCGGGGGTATCGATCATAAACACTGTCTTTGGTGTGCACTCCCACTACGATTAATGGGTTGTCTTCAGCCCCCTCTTCTTTTGGCCGATATCCAGAGCCCCCCTTCACCTCTGCTGGCTTGAAGCCCTGTTGCTCCATGGCTGTGACTAGGTCAGGCAGGATCTGGACTGGTAGATAAACAAAAAGGTCATTGGTAGGTAGCGTTTGTTCTCCATACTCCATCCCCCTGACGAAGGACATGATGACAGTGCGCATGAAGGTGAGGGCATCTACATCTTTTTCTTTTGTGGTCTGCGATTTTCCTTCCCCAGTTTGGGCTGCTCCTGTACCCTGATCTCTGTGTTGATTGTCAAAGGAGCAGTACCTCGCAATGAAAGCTAGGAGGCCATATTGCCAGAAACGAGGGTTCGCATAGAGAGCGAGCTGCTTCTGTGTAATGAAAGGGCATGCTGGATGCCCATTTTTTACGAAAGCAAAGAGATTAGACAGAGGGGCAGCGAAGGCTTCACTGATGAGGAGAAGATCGCCGATGTAGGCCTGGTTGATCTGATCTGGAATGTCTATAAACGAGGAGCCATGGAGTGCTTGTTCAGTCACTCTCCTCCAGAGGAACGTGCGGACAAGGCGGTTGATTTGCTTGCTGGAGACAGCAAGCCTCGCCATCGGCCATTCTCTAGGCAGGTCGCTGTAGATCTGTATTGAGGGGAGCGGCACCTTTTGCCCGTGAGCTTCTCTGGTGGTTCCCGCTGCCTTTTGATAGTCGTACAAAATCTGCATGGCTCTCTGTTCGGATTCCAGCTGGAGATCAGTGGCGGCTGTGCCTCCGCGCTCTGCTTGCTCTTGATCACTGACAATATCAATTTCTGTCATGGCTTGTGGGCGCTCTTGCGCTGAGCCAGGGCAGTTGGTGGCGTCTCTGGGTTTCTGCAAGCTGGGGTCTCCTGCCTTTGAGCGCTTCGACTGGCTAGATCATTCAGCGTGGCCGGCGGTTGCGCATGTTCTGGAACGCTGTCGAGCGGTTGCCTGGATGTTGAGGCAAGTGATTTGCGTGACTTCTTTGGTTGTGCTCGCCCAGTATGAGCCTTAGGCCCTGGTCTTCGCTTGATTGGGGACTCAGAGAAGTGCGACCCGGGGCTGTCACTGGGATGGTTCACGTTCTGTGGGGGTATCGCACTCCTTGCATCATCGCCTGCCGCCCGCATGTCCTCTTGCGCGGGACGTGTAACAGGAGAAACAGGACGATTGCTAAGGCAATCACCCGCTTCTGTGGAAGAGCTGCTGGCACTATCATTATCTTCCATGTGGGCATCATCGTCCTCTGGTTGCTCTGTGCTCGGGATAGTGGGCGACTCAGATGGGGAGCTGTGGACCAGGACGACGTCTTGTGTGGCTTCCTCAGCCATTGCATCATCTGTCTCTGCAGGAGAGGATGGCATATGTCCTTCTTGAGCTTCATGTTCCTCGTTGTCTGGGTCGCGATCAGAGACAGAGAGGACATCAGGCGGCAGACTTTGCCGAGGCCAGTAGCAGCCATGCACTAAAAGGCCTGGTCGCGATGGCAGGATGAGATCAGAGCCTATGGCATCCAAGACCGGCTGCGCTCTCCATGCATCATAGAAGTACACACGGTGCAGAGCTTCGAAAGCATAATCCTGTGCACTACGCTGCTCGCGCATGCTCGGCGTCGGTTGATAGCGTAGGGAGCTTCCTACGCTGCATCGTCGCCCTGGGCCCGAGCTGTTGTGGAGGAGTAGCCAATGTCCTGGCTGCTGCCCATCTGTTATGACCAGCCACTCTGGCTCCATCGAGGCATCTGCTGCATATCCATAGACGAGGTCATGCAAGACAGTGCCACCAGGCAGGTAGGGCCCTTCGATGAGGCTGTTAATTTCCGCTTTGGTTAGATGCGTGATTGTGGCTAAGACGAGGCGTAAGCGCCTAACCTTACCGTGATGGTGTTCTACGAGACAGACCGGCAGGGGGCCACACCACATAGGGTGAGGCAGGAGCGCCTGTTGGAAAAAGGTCGTGGCCTGCTCAACTTGTGTGACTGTAAGGTCCAGGGAGCCTACGATGTTGGGCTCTTTGTTACTGTCATAGGTATGTATCGTCTGGACACCATGCAGAAGGGCTGCTGGGACTTGCAGGGCCCCAGGCATCCCTTGCATATTCAATGGACATGCCAGGATGGTAAGGTCGGTGGCTCGGCTGTATGCTACATTCGCTCGTGTGAAGCACTCCTGGTCATGGTCTAGGTTGCGTCTTTCGCCACTGAGAAAGCTTGAATCCCCATGAATGACGATGCAATGCTTGGCCGTGGCGCCTGCTACCTTGACTGCAGTCTCTGCATTCGCCTTCTTACCGGCAATGGAGAAATAATTGCGTAGATTCGTGGCCCCTTCTCGGGTGGTTGTCCAAGATGTCATCAGCTTCAGAGCCTGCTCTGGTAAGTTGGTCTTCGATATGCTGATACACCCGAACTGTGGGGTCATTTTTGGGATTTTGTTTTGCTTGCACTTGGGCGATGCATGGCACCAGTGGATGAATCGTGAGCCTGAGGCAATCTTGTGATCCTCTCGAATGGAGGTGGTACCTATTTGCCAGGTGTCCTTCATTCGGCTGCACAACATGGGATGCTGAATACCTATTAACGGCTCATACACTTCCTGGGCAACCCTTGCACTCGTCGGCAACATTAAACTCCAGCAGTGTGGGTTTGCGACTCCCGCTCTCAGCCGCAGTTTGCGCCTGGCGGAAGTCGAGTGGGCTGTCTGGGCTGGTGGCTGCATATCCTAGACCCACCAACAGTCCTTCCGGGAGGTCCAGGTCCACTCTGGAGAGATCTTTGTAGGTGGACTGTAGCTGACAGGCAAAAGGAGATGTGGCTTTGACCTTCTCCGGGCGAAACCAGCTGCTTCCCAGTGGCCTGTGACCCACTACTTTGGCCGTTTCTTCTAGGTCGCCAAGGCCAAAGCCTCGACTGTGCCGGAGGAGCATGTGGCAGACCCCTGGTATTTCATGCGGCATGTGCCAGGTAGTGGGGGCTCGTAGCCCAAGGGGTGCTTTGAGCAGGAGCGTGCGATGAGCTCTCTGTCCATCGGCCACTCCACCTGGGCTCTGCTTGGGGTCACCCAGCAGCAGACGGTCGGGGGACTGTTGGCGCAAATGCAGATTTGAGGTCCATATCCTGCTGTGCCTCTTCACTGACAAGTAGGTCTACATTTTCCATATGGGTGTTGAGCGTTGAATGAGTCTGCCCTTTCTGATCCCAGACGAGTCCAGTTGTGACAATTACTACATGGCAGCCAGGGATGTATGACGCCGCGTCGCTTGCCCTCAAGTCACAGTCAGTGCAGGCTATGCTGGTTTCTGCCTCTTCTCTGCTGACTGGCCGTACGAAGTAGAACTAGTCGATGAGCCTTCCCCGCTTGTGAACCCTAATACGGAATGGGCACTTGGCCGGGGATGCCCAACACAGTGGGTTTGTGTTCTGCCGCTAGGCTGGCCATTTGCAGCAGGTGGTCAGCAGTGACAGTGTCTCCCGCTTCCGCAATGGCCAACATGCGGAACTTATTTGCGCAAGGTTCTAGCACATGTGGGCTAGGTGGGAAGGCCCATGGTGCTGGGCACGCAAGTCCGGTTTCGGTTGGCGTGGGCAGCGGCAGTGCCGAGGGCTGCTCAATCGTCGGAGCTTCTCACTTGGCGATTCCTCTCCTTTTCGTTTCCGCGAGGGAGTCACAAAGGCAAGCAGGAGTGCTAAGACTGAGTAGCACATGCCAGGCATGTGCATTCGGATCTACCACGATGGGCAGCTTCTCACCTGCCAGTGTAAGGAGGGCGCAGGTCGGTGTCACCAGCCCTTCTTCACTGCGGCGAGGGCTGGGCCTAGGCGTATCTGCTGGCATGCTCACTCTTGCAAGTCACTAGCTTGAGCCCTTAGAGTTGCAGGGTAGGTATGTGTAGTTTCGACCGGCCCTAGGTAGTGCGGAAGCATCAGTTCCCCTCCACTCCCTTAGCTTGTAGAATGCATGTACGTATGGATTGTACGGTGCACTGGGCGGAGTGTTGACCTGGCTGGACCCGAGCTAGGCTCGCACCCAGACTAGATGGTTTACAGAAGGCCACAAACTGCTGCGTCCAGACAGGGTTACTTCAGGCTAAACCAGAGACGTATCCCGTGTCCGGAATCATGTGTGGCCATGGCGGCCATCTCATGTCTGCACATAAAGCGAAAGCATTTTCTTCAGCGTAAACCCCTCGCCATTTGCGCCGGCCTGGCAACTTGACAAGTCTTCTGAACGCAGTGCAGTCCAAGAAAGCTCCACTCGCCATGTATTTGAGTGAGGGTGGTGTGGCAAGTTCTGGCAGGGCCGCACAGTTCATAAAGGTCTTGACTCTAATGGTGTGGAGAGTCATCGGGAGACGAACTTCTTGAGGCTCGTGCAGTGCACAAAGGTAAATTCTTGTATTTCTTCTATTTGTGTGGTTGAAAGGTCAACTTTCTTGAGCAGGTGACAATTGTCACAAGCGTGTGCTCCTATGACTGCAAAGCCCTGCGTTAGTGTTAATGTGGTTGTCCCTGCAGAGCTGAGGCAACCTAGAGCCAAGTCGCTGGCAGTGGATTGTGACGGCAGCTCACTTGGGACTCTCTCGCAGGGTAAATTCAGCAAGGTTGATGCAGCCTCGAAAGAGGTAATGCCCAAACTTGGTGGAGCTGCTAAACTGGTTGGCAATTCCATCAGCGTATAAACCGACTGCAGTGAGCAGCACTCCTCAAAGGCTTTGCAGCCAAACTCTCGGCAACCAGGGGCAGTGACACTGCTTAGCAGTTTACAACTTCGAAATGCGTTGTAAGTTCTCAGAAATGCCAACAACTGTTGACGGCAGTTTTTTTTCCACGAGTGCGGACGCCGTGTGGGCGGAGTGCCCAGGTCATCATTGAAGGGGGAGGAAACACAACTGATGAGGGAAAAAAGAACACAAGCAAGGCCTGAATTCACTACGAAAGTCGGTTGGCATGGTCAGCACAATAGGGAGCGCAGCGGAGCCTATCAAAGGGGCCTCGCCCCTCCCACAAAACAGTGACCAAGAGGGCCACTGCTTCGAGCGGCGAAAGTGATGATCGGGTGCTTTGCAAGAGCTGCATTGTTTGTTACCAGCCAATCTGATCTTTGCCCAGGGGAATCAGTTGTTTCTCTGCTTAACAAGCCGTGGAAAAGGCCCATCTCGTGGCACAACCCTTTCAATTGATTGCGCGACAGAGACGAGAGGCATGGGGAGGTCACCATTGCACCCCTTGGCAGTCAAGGAGTGCCAATGCAGTACTCTCTGTTCCAAAAAGAGAGAGCGATACTAAGATGCGAAACCTATCCTAGCATGGTACTGGTGCCCCTTTGTACAGCAAAGGTCATGGTTTGGCCGCTGCAAGGAGAACTAAGGTTCCCCCTGGCTGCCTTCCATTGCCATTCTCTACCACCCGCCTCTTAGGAGCGAAAGCTAAGGCTCTCATTCCTACAGGCTCACTGTAATGTTGTTACTGAGACCGAAATGGTGGCTTCGCCTGAAAGTTCTTGAGCCTGGCTCACCACATCGAAGCAGAGTGGCAGTCCTTCTCCACTGTCATTCGCGCGTTCAACACGTGGCATCATGGAAGTCGTCTCTCCATTGGTCATTTGCATTTGGCGGCAGGAATCGGAGCCACTGGGGCTTGTCCAATTGCTCGCATTTGTCAAAGGCATTGGACCAGGCATATGTACCTCGCCATGTTGCGCTTTGCCCTTTTTTACGAACTGCTCGAAGTTGCGTGCAACCTGCGAAAGCACGCCGCGCAATGTAAAGCAGAGATGGTGGGATGCAGACTTCTTGCAGCGAGGTGCACTTAAGAAAGGCTTCTTGCTCAATGATTCGCAGTTTTCGGGGGAGGCTGAGTTGTTGCAGCTGCGAGCAGTGCGCAAAGGTTGAGCCCAAAATTTCAATGACGTCCGTTTGGGACAAATCAACAGTTTGCAGTTGCTGGCAGCTCGTACAGGCGGCCACTCCTATTCTGTGAAAATCTGACGATGGATAGAGTGCGACGATGCCCGCTTCCAGGAAGCAGCAGTCAGGCAGACTTCCCGACTGGAACACGACGGACTTCCGTGTGAAAGGAGAAGGCTTGCGGTGGGAGTTTATCGTTCCCACCACGCGGCACTCTGATTGCCTTGGCTTCTCCTTTGAGTTGCCCTTTGTGTGTTGCCTCTGCAAAACAGGCCGAGCAATCGCACAGTTCAGATCTTCCTCAATGGACAGCATCTCCCCTGCCAGCGTGAGGAAGGTACAGGTCTGTGCCACCATCCTTTCTTCACAGCAGCGAGGGCTGGGCCTGGGCGTTTCAGCAGGCATGCTGCTCACTCTTGCAAGTTACTAGCTTGAGCCATGAGAGTTGCAGGGTAGGCATGTGTAGTTTCAACCAGCCCTAGTGCAAAGCGTTGGTGGCCATCTACTCCCTTGGCTTAGAAACTGCGCGCACGTTTGATTTTTCTGTGCACAAGGGCGCAAGCTGACCTGGCCGGACCCGAGCTAAGGCTCGCACCCAGCATGGATGGATTGCGGGGAAACCACAGGCTGCTACTTTTAGACAGGGTCACTTCAGGCTAGACCAGAGACATACCCTGTGTCCGGAATCATGTGTCGCCATGGCGGCCAACTCATGTCTGGACATATGGCGAAAGCATTTTCTTCAGCATAAACCCCGCGCCGTTTGTGCCGACCTGGCAGCTTGACCAGCCTCTTGAAAGCAGTGCAGTCCAAGAAAGCTCTACTCGCTGTGTATTTAAGTGAGAGTGGCAAAGAAAGCTCTGGCAGGGCCGCACAGTTCATGAAGGCCTTGACTCGAATCGTGCGGAGTGTCTTTGGAAGACGAACTTCTCTGAGGCTCGTGCAGTGCACAAATGTAAATTCTTGTATTTCTTCGATTTGTGTGTTAGAAAGATCAAGATTCTTGAGCAGGTGACAGTTGTCGCAAGCATGTGCTCCTATGACTTTAAAGCCCTGCGTTGGCGTTAATGGAGCTATCCCTGTAGAGCTGAGGCAGCCTAGAGCCAATTCCCTGGCAGTGGGTGGCGACGACAGCTCGCTTGGGGAGGGACTCTCGTGCAGGGTAGACGCAGCCTCTAAAGAGGCAATGCCCAAACTTGGTGGAGCTGCTAAACCGGTTGGCAGCAGCACTCATCAAAAGCTTTGTAGCCAAACTCTCGGCAACCAGGGGCAGTGACACCATTGAGCAGTTTACAGCTGCGAAATGCGTTGTCACAAATGCTAACGACTGTTGATGGCAGCTTGACAATTCGGAGCTGACGGCATGAGTGCCATGCTTCTGGGCCAACAAGGCGAACACCTGACTCTACGCTGACATGACGTAGGCGTGGCACTCCTGCAATTTTTGCACGGAGGAGCGCACCAAATGTTGGAAGAAATGGTTTTGACTTTGAAAACACCACCCACTTCGCGTGCCCGCAGCAGCTGCATTTGACTTTCAATTGCAGATGCCCAGTTGCTTCAGCACGCCGGTGTGATCTTGCCTTGGTATAGCACAGACCTTGCACAGGTGGCACTGTGGTGGTCAAAAAGTCCGGAGGGCGTGCGACTGACCAGGGACACGCATGTTGTTTTTGTTTTGGAACCCGTCCAGTCGGATTGGGTTGCCTGGGTATGATTTGTTTTGTTTTGGATTCTGTACGTATAGCTGACCATGACTAGGGACACTGTTTGGAAAGAACCAGCGGTTGGACTGAGTTGACTGGGTGTGACTTGCTTTTGTTTTGGGATCCGTACATGTAGCTGACCATGGTTTGAAGGCGCTAGCTAGCAAGCCAGAGAGCAACTGGTGACTTTGTACTACAACTTGAGTACGCGGAGCAATCTGTGCAGCTAGAAGCTGAGAACTGGCGACTTTGTAGTACAACTTTCGTACGCGGATGAGTCATCTCTCGCTGGTGAGTCATCTCTTGCTCCTGAGTCATCTCTCGCTGCTGAGTATCTGGGAAGCTGGAAAATGAGAACTGGCGACTTTGTAGTACAACTGTAAAGTACGCGGAGTATATGGCAAGCTGGACAATGAAGACATGATTTTGACTTTGAAAACACCACCCACTGCACTTAACTTTCGCTTGCAGATGCCCAGTTGCTTCAGCACGCCGGTGTGGGCTGGTGATCTTGCTTTGGCATAGACACAACCCAGTGCGCTGATCCTGCAGGGAGCACAGACCTTGCACAGGTGGCGCTGTGTGTGTGTGTGTCAACAGTCCGGAGCGCATGTGTTTGGCTCAGTGAGTGACACGAGGGACACGCATGGTGGAGAGAACGTGGACACTCCTATAGGTCAATGTGTTCTTATAGGAAACTTCCGCCGCCGGCTTGCCCGGGAACTACTTGTACAGGGAACTCACTCCTCCACGTCTCTTCTAAAAACCTCGCAACATGTTCATGTGTTAGGAGTCTAGGGGGTAGGGGGGGCAGCTATTGAAAAAGATGACAAGGAAGTGGGTGACTTGGCAAAGATGGCGCTTTTGATTCATCCCTCACAACCCCGCCACAACTTCCACACCTAACTCACCCAACACCTACTACCTCAATGGTTCCACCTCACACATTAAACTTAGACATCGAAACTACCCATAAACTTGCTTCTTTCCCCGAAGCCAAATTTAGCCTCAAAAACACGACAGAAATTCCGAGACCGGTTCATGGGCCCCTGCAGTATAGCAAGGCGGGTGGAGTGTGTAGGACTTCTAATGAGCTACACTACACTTCATGAAGGCTTCTCTACCAATGCGTCTCAGCGTGTTGGACAGTTCGATGCACTGCAGTTGGGTGCAGCCTGCAAAGGCGTTCCCTACGATTTCCTGAATGCCAGTGCGGGAGATGTCCACTGTCTGCAATCTTGTACAGTGCTCAAAGGCTGCTGGTCCGATCCAGTTGAAGTCAGCTGGGAGGTCAGTCCCTAGGAAGCAACCTTCTGGGATGACCCTATGAGGGTCTCGTGGGTTATATTTAGTCCTTTGCAGGCCAATTGTCCGCAAGGTACGACATTTCTCAAATGCTCGGACCTTGAGCCTCGCTTGCGGTGCTAATTGATTGCTTCTTTGGCCTGGGTCTCCAACCCAGGCCAACGCGTGGCACTCCTCGAAAGCCCAGCAACCGAAGTCAATACACCCCGGGGCTGTGACTGTGTGGAGCACATAACAGCATCGAAAGGCTCCTTCTTGCAGGCATAGTAGTGAACTAGGCAAGTGCACTATGAGAAGCCTAGTGCAATGTTGCCAGGCCGCTTCCCCAACGGTGTGTATGCCGGCGTCAACTTGCAGGTGTCTGATGTCACTCGAATGTGTGAACGCACGGGGGAGCACTTGTCCTGAACGGGTGGCAGGGACTCGGAGTGCTTTTGCGTTCTTTCTCATCTGGCCTTTGTGCTCTGCGCACTGACTGCATTGGCGGACGACAATCTGAAAGTGGTTGCAATCTCTGAGGGTGTCCCACACCGGACTGCACAGGAGCTGCCCGGTGTCTTGTCTAACAAAGGTGAGTTCACAACCAAATGTGCTGGTGCCTCCTATTGTGGGGAGCTGCTCTAGAACAGCCGTTTCAAACTCATCAAAACGATCAAATTCTTGGAGATCGACAATGACTTGGTATTCTTCTCCTGAGAGAGACGTTAAGTGCAGGTAGACCACAAGTTGTCGTTCATTGCTGACTAGTGAACTCGTTTGCGACTCCATGTCACTATGCATGGCAGTATTGTACAAAAACGGCCTCAAATTTGAGGCCAGTTTTGGCTTCAAACATTGAAAAATGGAAGCGTAGAAGGCAAATTTTGAAGCCAGAATTGGCTTCAAAGATCTGCTGATTTCTCATTCGCGGAACTGAAAAACCGAAGCCCCCATTTTCATTTTCCGGATGCGCAAGTGCGCCATAAAGCGTCTCCATTTCCTCACCCATCAAATTTCACATACCTCCTTGCTTGCGACAAACCTTGTCTTTTCCACACACCACTTTTTGCATCTATTGCACTTTTCAATTTTACGTTGGCGCCAAAATGCAACGTAAACATACACTCTGTGACTGAGGGGGTACTCTGGTTGGTCTAAAGAATTGCAAGTTATTTTGAGGCCAGAAACGGTGTCAACAAAACTTCTACCAATCATGAAATTCCCATGCCCACACCCAAAATTGACATCTTCGTAACCACTCCTCCGCTCCTCCGCTGAAATTCTACTCAAGAAAAACACCAAAAACAGTTTGTGAAACGGAATGATCTTTCTTACACAACGACAAAATGTGGAGGAGTGTAATGCTCCTCCGCTTGTTTCCTCCAATATAATTACTCCTCCACCCTGTTTTAAATATATACTACTATATAATACAGGGAACTCACTCCTCCACGTCTCTTCTAAAAACCTCGCAACATGTTCATGTGTTAGGAGTCTAGGGGGTAGGGGGGCAGCTATTGAAAAAGATGACAAGGAAGTGGGTGACTTGGCAAAGATGGCGCTTTTGACACATCCCTCACAACCCCCCCCACAACTTCCACACCTAACTCGCCCAACACCTACTACCTCAATGGTTCCACCTCACACATTAAACTTTGCTATAGGGTACATATGCTAGACATCGAAACTACCCATAAACTTGCTTCTTTCCTCGAAGCCAAATTTAGCTTCAAAAACACGACAGAAATTCCGAGACCGGTTCATGGGCCCCTGCAGTATGTATCCTCTCCAAGTTCTACTTGCTGGATGCCGCTTGCGAAGAAACATCCTTGAGGTAATCCTGCCTGCGGGGAGGTGAGTGTGCTACTATCAACTACTGCTCGCGCATGAGGTAGGGATAGGTGGGCTAGCTTAGCACATTCTTCGAAGGCATATTGACTGATAATGGCGCCAATTGCAAGATGGCAGCCTCCATCGACAATGTTGCCCACACTCTCTAGCGCACAGCACTCGGCGAATACTCGAACGCCGAACTCCACACATCCCGGCATTTCAGCTACCTGTAGGGAGTAACATCCTTGGAAGACTGCATATCCTAACGTCACGACCGTATCAGGCAGCTTAACGATCCGCAAGGAGTGGCAATACCGCCACCCTTGTGGGCTTATAGCAGTAAAGCCAGCATCTAAACGGACGTGGCGGACTCGCGTGGTCGAGTGGAAGGCCTTGGCTTCAAGAATACCTGACTCAGAGACGGGGACACGAATCGCCTTCGGACAGTCTTCATAATCAAGCCCCTGCAGCGGCTTGTTATTCGCTAAACACCGAAAGCACTCGTGCACTATCAGGCAGAAATGATTGGTATTCCAGAGTTCTTCCTGCACAGGGTCTTGAAGCGCCACCTGCGTATCCGCATTCAGTAAGGTGAGTTCACACCCAAACGTTTCGATTGGACTAATGCATGGCATGTGCTCGACCAGGTATTCCTCCAACATTTCCCAAGTGTGGTAAATGCTGACAGGGACATGGATCTGTATCACCGTGCCTGCCAGGGTGGTAAGGTACAGTCGAAGGAAACTGTCTTCTTCCCAGTCAGCCTGCTGAGCATGCCGCACGGTTCTGTTTGCGCCCTCTGCCATGTGGGGGCCGGTCCCGCCGTTGGCAGCCCTCTCTTGCAGACCCTGCAGGTTTCACCTTGAGCCGACGTGCGGGCAGAGTTCTCATGTAGTGTCCTTGCCTGCCAGATGGGTCTTAGGCAGCACTTAGGTAAACCGTTAACAGTAGCTACCTGGGGCAAACATCTCTGCTATACTTCCGACAGCATCTTGGGATACCGCCTGGGGCTCCTATGAACTGCTTTTATCTCCTTCTGCAGTGCTTTTGCCACTTCGGAGTGTTATCTCTCCCAGCCTGGTACTACAGCAGTAGCAGGTGCGTCCGATATCAAGATATTAGCTGTTGAACAAGACAGCTCCCTACCCCTTGACTTACTGTAGTAAGGAGCGACAGTATCTTGGGATACCGCCGGACCTACCCGCACTGCCCCATAGAAACTGGGTTCGTGTCTAAGTTACAGAAACATCTTTGCAGTGGTCCTGCCTTACTAACTGCTAGACGCGGAAGCTTGTGGCTTGGTGGATGCCACTGCATTTCGGAGTGTCGCTTCTATATTGGGCAGTTCAACTGTGCTATCTACTAGGCGAAAGAAGTCAATCTCAGTACCAGCTTCTCTGTTTTCGCTTTCGGTATGTTGGACATCCCGAGATTGGGGACCTCTGGATGCGGAAGCGATAGGTCCTTGCCAGATAGCCCGCAGGCATGACTTGGTTGATGTGCCATTCCCAGTCGCGCACAGTCTGGCTTTGGGCGTCCGTCGCAGCATAGGGTTTTTTTCTGTCTGATTTCTCCGTGGAGAGGTATCCGAGTTTGAAATGTACCCGAAGCAGGGCGAGCGGGGCAATGGTGTATGCACGGTGCTTAGACAAGAGGTGCCAACTTTTCCTCGAGATGGTC
Organism: Durusdinium trenchii; assembly: GCA_963970005.1. Lineage (NCBI taxonomy): Eukaryota > Dinophyceae > Suessiales > Symbiodiniaceae > Durusdinium > Durusdinium trenchii. The sequence goes on along the minus strand of CAXAMN010021496.1, from coordinate 1,049,766 downwards.
GTAGCGAGCCCCGTATGCAGCCATCTCGCGACCTGCAGATAGTGGTCAGCCACCGAGCGCTTCGCAAAGGTTTGCGCCGCTCGCTGCAGCAGGCTCATCTCAAAGGAGAAGCATCCTTGCCCCGTGGCTGGGACGTAGCTCTCTTCCTCTGCTGCTTCCTCATCTGCAGTCTCCTCTGCACTTTCAGTCCTTGCATCCGGGCTTTTGGTGGCATTACCGCTACTCCTCGGGCTAGGTCCCTTATCCGCTGGGGTCTCCCTGGCAGGACTGTGGTTCGGCGCTGTTTGATCGTTGAGTGGTGGGTCAGCTATCCCATCCTCAAGTTTGTGCCACAACGGAACCTCAACACGAAAGCTTGTCTGATAAAAGGAGGCAAAGGAGACAATCTGTCCAAAGCTCGCATCAAGCGTCCCTTCTTCATAAGCTATCGTCAGGGTTGGGGTTTTCGGGATGGGGGGGTATTGCTCACGCGAGCATCTTCCTTCGAAGACCCCCACAATGACATAAGGGTTGTTAGCAGCGTTGTCCACATTGTGCCTGTATCTCTCTGCAGCGGTAAGTGAGCCTTCTTTAAGCTTTAGCGCCTTACACTGCGCAATGACCTTGTGGACAATTTGAACAGGGAAATATACATGCACATGGTCTATGGGGAGCTCAGGTTTGCCAAGGCACAGGCCTCGCGCAAAAGACATGACGACTGTTTGCATTAGTGCAAGTGAGTTGCGAGTGGGTTCTAACGCGGGAGCCGAACTGTCTTGTTTTCTTTCTTTGCTTGTTCTGAAATCCGGTTCTCCTCCTGCTTCTGCTGTCTTCGCCTCGCAGCTCTTGGCACAAAAGGACAAAAGGCCATACAGCCAGCAAGCCGGATCAGCGTATAGGGCTAGCTCAGCTTGGTCTGTCTTCTGTGTCTTTCCCTCGCTCGGTCGGAGAAACACAAACAGGGCAGCCAATTGGGCGGCCATGGCACCACAGATGGCGTCGAAGTCTTCTGTGGTGTGCTTAATCACCTCTCGGGGCAAGTATTGAAACTCCACTCCTCTGAAGCTTAATTCCGCAAGTCCCCTATTGAGCGTAACCCGTAGGAGGACACCGATGTGGCGCGTATAGACGCTGATGCGCGCTAGAGGCCATTCGGTGGGCAGATTGGCGTACAATGCAACAGGGGGCACCACTGGTGGGTGGCCTAGCTCAGCAGCTTGTGCCGCTTGTGCATCCCGTGCTGCATGTGCAACCTGCTCCCTCTGTTGAGGGAGTTCGTTAGGCGCCGGTTGGCGCACCTTGAAGCAATGACTGCCATAGGCAAGCTGCCCGCCATTGGCCACAGCTCTTCCTGCTTTCTCAATTGCGTGAAACGATTGTGACCAGGACAAAGCTGTTTTCCAAGGCCAGAACTAGATTGCTCGATGACCATCGAGCTTGACCTATTGCACTCCGAGGGAACCTCTCCGGCACAGCTCACATTTGGAAGCTGCCAGGTTGCCAGATTGCTTGAGCACTTGCGTCAGCAAGTGCTTGTGACTGGGCCTGTCCGCATACAGGCCGGTCGCACAATGCCCCTTCACTTGCTAATCGACAGCAGCGTTAATTTGAATTCGTGGTCTGGGCAGCTATTAGCCGTAGTTCCCTCTTTTCACCGTGTTTCACCTTTGATGCACAGAGATGAAGCTCCGCTGTTCTTGCCTGCTTTTCTTTCTGTTGTGTGGGCTTGGAGTTTGGTTGGTTTGTTGTTTTCTGGTTTCTTGTTTCTGAATATGCGGAGCTTCAACCATTAGCAAAGATGACCTGCGCACACCGCACACACGGCGTCTCCACTCGTGCAGAAAAACATTGGGTCTTTCCAAGTGGGAGTTTTGCTGATCTGCGCAAACCGAGAGAGTTGTCTGCAGTCGAAAAAGCCCGGGAGCTTTGGAAGTGTTGGCGGAACATGCATTTTCTAGAGGGCAGAAGCTTGGTTTCTTTGACCACGAAAACTGAGACTTTCTTATTTCTGCATGCATCAAGTTCCACCTCCATCTCGACGCAAGACGAGTCTAGAAGAGTCGGGCAACACAGGAAGCGCTCTTGGACCGCGCTCATGCACTTCTTGATGTGCTTGCCCTTTCCTGTTTTACAGCCTGACATCCAGGCGTGGCACCGTGACTGTCAACCCAGTTGCGTGGAGGAGGTTTTTTAGACGCTCCTCTTGTTGAGTTCGAGTGGTTTGAAGACAGAGTTCCAAAGTGGGCAGTTTTGGAAGCTGCAGCAGCCTGCTGACCCACTGCTGTCTGAGTCGGTGTGATATCAGCCGCTGAATGTCCAAGAGGGGTGTTTGTTCGAAAGGTTAAAAGCGTTTTGACGTTTTCGAGTGTTAGAGTGTTTTGTGAAGAGTTGTGTTGTGCATGTGCACAGTCCTAGAATGAATCGCCCCATGTTTCAGCTTTTCTCTTTTATGGTCCATGGGACCTTCACGAGTTACGTTTGGCCAGGGATTGTGGCTTGGTTGTTGGTTTTTTTGTTGTGTTTGGTGGGTGTTTGCGTTTCTTTGCTTTCGCACCCTGGCTCGTAACTCTCTCTTAGCTAGCACAAGATGACCTGTGCAATCTCTGCACGCATGGCGTCTCCACCCGTGCAAAAAAAAAAACACAGTCCTAGAATGACTGTTTTTTTCAATTCAAATGAGTGTGAAAGGCCGCGAGGGAGTGCACGCGTTTGCTGACCTGAAGAGTTTCGAGAGTGTGAGAACGAGTTTTGGAGTCCACCGGACTCATCTAGAGAGCACTGTTAATTCACATCAGACTGCTGCTGTTTTCCACGGCCAGATCATCATTGCCTTTCGACAACTGAGCTTCCGACTTGCGGAACTCCTTTGTACAACTGTGGCTCTGCTCAACACTTTTGAGCCAATATCACGCACCTGTGCACTTGCGCTCGCAAGTGCTCGTGCACTGGCCTGTAACCACAGGCCAACTGAATACCTCCACTTGCACTGGCCAACACAGATTCGTTCGCAGATCATATTCGAATTCATGGCCCTAGTAGAAAGCAGTCTCAGCCCTATCTCACCAAGTTTCACTCATATGTACAGAAATGAACCTCCGAATTTCCTGCTGTGTTTTTCTTTGTTTTGGTGTTGCTGTTGCTTGTTGCTTTTTGGGTGTTGGTTTGTTTGTTTTTGTTTGCTCTTCTACGGGAAGTTGGAGTTTCACAACTTAGTCCAAGATGACCTGTGCACCATGCACACATGGCGCTCCACCACTGTTAGCTTCAAGATCGAGGGAAGTGCAGTTTACCGCAAGGTCTGCTGCCCACGTTTTTTGCACATGCTTGTAGGAGTCATACGAGAGTTGTTCTTTGGATCCTTCTGAAGATTCAGCTTCAGTGCGCACGACAAAACTAAATTGTCGCGCGGCGTTTGCGGTTTTGTTGTTGCAAGTGTTAGTCATCATTTTTTGGGAGGTCGTCATTTTAGGAGGCAGCATTGTGGTTTGGCACGATGTCGAATTCTGATCGCTTCCTGGAGTCGCACAAAACTGGGTGAATGGTCGGCAAACAGGTTGGTTGACCCACCCAAAATGTCCTGGATGAAGAAGGAAGCGTTTCATGTCTGGATGGAAAATGAACGAATCAGTTTGCGTCGAGGCATCCAATGTGCTCAAATGGTTTCCATGTGAGTAATTATGAACATTCTGCTTGCAGTCTGCTGCAACAATATGCAGAATTTCAGATTTGGCTGCACAGTCAAATCGAGGTCTCGCAATCATCAACAATTGAAAGTATCAAGAACACCAAAAGTGGGCGCAAACTTGCAGCAGGATTTGTGCAAAAACGTTTGCAGTATCCTTCAATTGTGTGTTTGTTTTCATTGGATTCTGGCTCTTAGTTCTGATTTGCCAGTGCTCAACGCGTCACCTGTCCTCGGCGAACAATCATGTCAAATGACTGAATTCTTGATCTTGTTGTCAACTAGTGCGCAGAAGATGAATTTGCAGGGTGTTGAATTCGAACATTTTCGTGCACCAACAAAGTTGCTAGAATTTTGACGAGACATACCACCCTTCAGTGCAAACAATTCCTCTTTGCTGCTGGACACAGCTGTTGGATAGGAACAGATCATACGCAGTTCCAGGGTCAGATGGTCCTGTTTTTTCTTTTCCAAAATGGAAACTCTTCCAGGGGTCATGAGCCATCGTGGGTTATCGTATCTTGGTCAGGACATTTTATCCATCGTCTCCTGGACAGGAACAATTGCAAAATGATGTGGGGCACGTGCTGTTTTGCTTGAACTGACCAGGACGTTTAGCGATAATTGTTTTGCACACTCTCCATACATCGCCAGAGGTCTCCTTATTTCCGCATCTCCTTGAGTGTTGTTTCTCAGTGCATTGTTTGTATCGAGAATTGGGAGAACCTTTGCTTTGCAGCACAACAGTATTTTGGCTTCAAACGTTTGTATCCTGTGCCTTCTGCTTCCAGCGGTGCCCAATGAATTTCCTCATGGGTCTACGAGGCGTGAATTCGGGTGAGCTTTCAAGTCTCTATGGCATCTATGGTATTCCATGATTATGGCTGAGAAGGCCAATCCGAAACACCGACTCAGCGGCGCATTGGTCGCAGGTTCCAGTGACGATTCTGCTCCCTCGGCTGCCTCCGTAGAGCAGTACAAACAGATGCGACTTGTCACCCAAACTTTTGCGACTTTTCGATGTTCGTTTGGATATTGGGATTGACTTTCCACATGACTCCTGTGTTTGATCGTATGAAGATTTCATCCGATGGGTTGCTTACAAGATTCAAAACATGATCAAACCTTGGAATCAGTGAGTAGTTGGTATCTCTTCACCAGCTGTGTTGTCGAACCTTCTTGAGTGGGGCAGCGGATTTGGTATCCTGAGTCCTCACCGGATGGCCAGGAGGAAAAGAGAGCACGAGATTCTGCAGCAGCACGAAGATTTGGCATCTGTGCCCGTGCCACTCCGAATGACCCTTGCCGTCACCAGGGTGAGGACATGCATTAGCACTCAGCCGTTTTGGCTTGATACATCTCAGCTGGATAAGTCTGTCAATTGCATCAGTTTGGATTTAGCTCGCAAGTAATCTGGCTCTGTTCTCTTGATTCATTTCACCAACTCGTTTCTAGATTCTAAAGCTCCTTTGACTCACCGTAGCTCAACATGGACATTCCAGAGACCCGGGGTGTGTCGGGGTGTGCCAAGGCTGGTGAACTCAGATTCCATGGACCTTCAAAATGATCCGCGCTTCTTTCAAGACAACATCCTCAACACGAGGCGAAATCCTCGGAAGTTCTGCTCCACATCGAAACTCAGACCCAATCAAGCTTGTTGAATGAAGCACGTTGTTCTACACAATGAACATGTGGTCTACATTGGTCCTTTTGACCCTTGTCAGGGAATGTGACCCCTTGTCAGGCTTGCGGCCCTCTCCGGAATGTCGGTTGTATCTGGACTGATGGTGACTTGGCGTCTCGGTGGTTGATTTCGCAGATTCAGATGGATGACATCTGAGGTAACTATTTGCACCGAAGTCCTTGAGAGTAGGAGTGGGAAGTGCTGGGAACTGTTGATGGTCTTCAACCCTGTGGTTCCTGGAATGCTAGCTTCGATTTATTGACATGCTAAGACTTTTGGTGACATGTTGTAACTGATTTCCACGGCCTGTTTGCTATGGTGCTATGATGCATGTCATCGGCTGTCTCCAAAGAGAGGCCAATGCTCGTAGCACCTTCATCAACCATTCTGATTCACTATTAACCATCATCTCCGGACTACGAATATAATCATCAACCATCAGCATTGATATTGGTAGTGTGCTGAGTTTGACAAGATTTCAATCCATCAATCATTCACGCTGACCCCAAGATCCGCGATCTGCCAGGAAGAACTTGACCTTTGAGACCTGGAACGGTCGAGTTCGATGCTGCAACTTCCTGTTGTTGCCTGAGGCTCAGAGGCCACTGGGGACATTGACAGGCTGCGATTTGATTATGCCTGTCACATGTCACATGTCATCACCTGTCGGACTGCTAAGGAGCCTTGTGCTTTTCCTGAACACGGTCGCAACTTATGATGCTGGGTTGCAATGCAGACGGTCAATTAATTCACAGATGGCCGTGACACCAGGTTGTGAGGGCCAAGACGTTTTCAATTCACGTTACAAGCAAGAGACTTTTGTAGGTAATGCAGACCTTAGATAACTGCATATCCAGATGATTCGAGCCTCAGACTTCCCAGGTTCCCATGGCGCAGACCTACCACACGTGCCCTCTAGTCTAGGGGCAGCCAGAGTCAGCAATGAGTTGGGACTTGTTGCTGTTGCCGCCTGATACTTGGCCGGATTCACACAGAAAGCTTGGATGGTTGGTGAGAAGACCGGGCACTGCATTGGTTTGCAGGTACCGCTTGGAAACTGCTGGACCCACTGGATTCGAAATCGTGACTTCGCGCAAACAGTTAGCGGTTCTTGACAGTTGGTTTTGTTGGGGCTGTTGAGTGGCTGAAAGCTGCCAAATTGTTGAATGATGTTGAGTGAATATGCATCCCTAAGAGCATGCCTCGCATTTGCCACATGCAGATCCGCCTCTTTGACTTTGCATCTGGTGGGAGGCTTGCTCCTACTATCTCAATCGCAACATCGTGGCATGGAGGCACTTTTCGGTCACGTTCTCAGTTTTTGGGCCTTTTATTGGATCCTTTTGGGACGAACCTTCTGCCGGATCCAGGTGTTCTGCCTGCTGAACGGTCTCACGTTCTATTTGGTGTCCTATGGGGTTCGTGCTTTGGCTGCAGTGGCCTGCCATGCTTCGGAGCTGGCCTCGACTTGTGATGCCAGGACTCACTGTGAGCTTCTCCGAAGCCTCCACCCCCAAGGTCACCAAGGAGAGCGGAGCGTTCGTCACTCCAATAAAAGTCTTGGTGGCCCTTCCTGGTTTTCCAAGAACGAGGACCACGAAGGACACAAAGAGAAGAAGAATAAGGAGAAAAGAACACTGTTTTCCAAGGAAGAAGGAGGAGGAGAGGAAACAACGAAAACAACAGCGCCACCACCACCACCACAACAACAATAGGATAGGACGCCTCTTGAGAGGCTCTGAGCAAAAATGAAAAGTCGAAGGCACATATTGAAACAATGTGTGAAAAGACATCTGCAGACACATCACTGGTCTAAATCATGCTTGTGCGGATCTCTTCTCTAAGGGGTGGCCAAAAAGGTTTGGAGAAGGTTTGCGATATGGTATCCGTTCTCGCGTGAAAGGTTTTCTTCCAAATTTGGTTGCCCCTCTCTCGCTTATTGCTCTTGTTCCCGCGATCGCTCTCGCCCGCCCCTCTTGGTTGCCACTCTCGCGTTGATTCTCCTTGTCCTTGCCGGTTTGGACCTTGACTGTGGCCATACTGTAATTATCATGCTTGTTCTTCCCTTTGTGGTAGCCCCTGTTGGAACTTGCTGATAATAGCCTTGGTGGTACCTCAAAGTCCAGGTTCGGGTTCGCAGCATGTAGGACATCAGTTTGCCAGCGCTTGTAGTGAACACATTGCCGTTTTGTGAAAGTGAGGAATGTGTGACATCGGACACAATGCTGTGGAACCAATGAGGATGCCCGGCCAGCTCACCCCACCTCATTTAGAATAATGGCAGCAACACCAACAGCTAGAGCCAGAACAACAGCAACCACATCCTCAGCAACAGGAATGTGCTTTCGTAACAGGTTGTTCTCCCTGTTTTTGAGCAGAGCTACTTTCAATTTGAGCTCTGTGTTGGCATAACCTTCTCTGAGCTGATTTGGGATTTCGAGCGGAAGAATCAATTGCTTTGCAAGGACATTGGTCCAGAGTCTGCTTGCTTAAGGTCCCCCAAGCAATGTGAAGAGGTGTCGATGGTGGTCTTTGGCTGAACTCCAGATGGAATCGCACGGAAATAAACATCTGAATTCTGAGTGGAGAATATGTTTCTTCGAAAGATTACCAGCACCTTCAGCGAGGACAATGCGGTGGATCCATATTGTGCTTTCATCATGGCCTGGATTGTGGGTCTGTGACTTGGCAAAGACTGGTAGTTCTTTGTGGAAAGCTGGTGAAGCGGTGCTCGACATCATGTTTTTTCTTTTTTTTTTTCCCGGAGGTCGGAGTGGCATTAATTTAAACAAAAATAGATTCGAGGAGATATCAAATAAGAAAATAATCAATAGCCATGATGGCAACCATCACTCTTTCAATGTGATCAAAGCAGCGTGTTGAGCCGATGTGTTTTCATGTATCATAGGTTCATGGTATGCCTCGACAATCCATCGCCAGGTTCTACCTGGTTGGAGGTTCAGCTCCGGGAAGAACTGGAAAACGCTCGGAACGAAACTGCCACGAATGGTGGCTTTCATGGGTTTCCCATGAAACGTGGCCCGAATTTTGCTGGATGATTACAAGTCAGTCATCATTCTGGCCACGTCCTGCATTGTTTCTTTGTATCTTTTCTTTTGTGTCCTCCTTGCGCTACCGAACCGCTGGCCGTAGAATCTACCAGCTGGGCTTCCAGCTGTTTGCATGTTTCTTCGGGTCTGTGAACTTGATCCAAAAGTCCGGAACCCTTTTGGTCCAGCCGTCAGGCTTTCTAATGTGGTACATTCATCAAAAACACCAAGCAGCTTGGCCAAGCGAGAGGGCGGTTTTGATTTGACGCCAGCTGGCTGAAATGATGGTATTTGATATGCCAAGCCCAACTCTCGTGCCTAGGCTGTGTTCCGCACGAACTATGAGCTGGCCAAGGAGCTGTTTGTGTGGGCTGTAGTTGACAGACAGTTGTGGAAGATAAACACATAATTTTCGTATGATGTTGTTTTTGTTGTTGTTCTCTGCACGGTGGAGGCGTTTCTTTCAGGTCGTAAAATTGAAGCGTTTCGTTGTCCTTATCTGAGCCAGAAGCGTGCTTGAACTGATTCTCAACATCCCCGGAGTCGGATGGACCATGATAGGTGCAGTAAACATGCTTGGACATCGATGGTCTTACGGCACGCACATCTGTCAAAACAGCACCCAGGAGTCGGAGAGGCCTTATATGAATGTGGACACTTGGAATGTAAGTGCCAAGTTTGAGCCTGGCCTTGTTCCTTTAGTTTCCTCCTGGATATGACTACAGTAGTAGGTTGGAGGCCATGGCTACTAGGTCGGAGGCCATCGCTAGTAGGTTGGAGGACATAGCTAGTAGTAACTCAAAAGAATATGTTATTTTTGGTAGAGTCTGAGTTTTCGAGTTTCCCGAGGTCAATGACCTGGTGACATCGCACCGCTCCCGCAGCAACCTGCGTGGACCCGAAGTTTGAGACCGCACTTCCAGCCTTCTAAGAGGTGGGACACAGTGGACGGTGCGGATCCAGGATATTTGTTGATCGATGAATTGGGCGATGCAGGCGTGTAGAGGTCGGCTAAACCTAGGCCATTTTCTTTGCTTGTATTCGAGTTTCTTATGAATTTCTGAAACGGTGGCGCAGTTTGCTGCCTCAAAATCATCATTGAAAGGCCCTTTACCAGGTGGTACTGACATACAAGAGAATCGATGGGCTTTCATCCCAAGCAGCTCAAGACGTCTTTCACCAACAGCAGAACCGGTTCTTCGCTTGCCCAGGGCATCAGTTGGAGGCCAAGGAAGCCCACGGCGTGCGCTGCGCCACAAACCTTTGAAGCCTTGAGGCCACCGAAGCCAGGCTGTCGCCGCAGGCTGTCGCCAGAAGGCGCAGAGTGGTGACCAGGGACCCGACTGCTGAAAGCAGTCCCGGTCCCAGGGCGAGAGCTCTTGGAAGTTTGCAGTTCCACAGATGGATAGATCGGACAGTGAGAGTTTTGGTGATTTTTTTGAGACTCACCGAGGGCTCGAGGGTGCTTATGGGGAACCCCACATGGCCTGGTGTAAGATTTGTGAAGCATGCAGGGATGTTTTTTTTGTTCTCTTGGATCAAACTTGCAAAGCTCTCGGCCTCTTCATTGTGAACTTCCCTTTTCTTGGGCACAAGCAACCTTGAAGTGCGCGATACGCGCGCTACATGCAGTTGCATGGTGTTTGCTAGCTCCAATGGTGAGCAGCGCTTTAGTTGTATCTTTCGGCCCCTGGACCATCCACGATTTGCAGCGTTCCGCGCTGAAAAGCATGGGCCACCAAATCCCCACCGAGAACAGCACGGTGGGACACGGTGTTCCGCAAGCCTTGATCAGTCTTGGTCTTCGTCTGCCACAGTTGAGAATTGAAGTTATAGAGTATACGTGCTTTTCATCCCTGTTTTATCCGGAATGACTTGCTTCAACCATGTGGTTCCAACATGTTACTGCTACTTTCCGCCATCGCAGAGTTGCTCTACAGACCTGCTTAGATCATGTAGAGCTAAATAGTCAGTTCATCAAAACAGTCAATGAATTGCCTTTATTGTCTACAGCAAGGTTGCGGGCATTTGAGTGGCTGGCACGCTCTCATCCGTTTCTGCTGCCAGGTCGCTAGGTTCGGACGTTGACCTCTGCCTGAGTGGTTCCACCAACCTCATGGTTCACATGTGTTTTGCTGGGTGGCGTGGCCTCACGTGCTTTCCAGTGCTGGTCGCGCCCTGCAGTCTAAGCGCAGATTGGACCCGAAGTGGCTTGCAAAAAGTAGAAAACACATCTACGATACAGTGTGGAAGCTTTCAACCAACTTAAATTCTTTGAAAACAACTGTCCAAAGCGTGTGGAAAGAGCATTGTGAAGTACATCGACAGCGACTGACCACCTGTCCTGCTCTAGTATTTAACATGTGAAATTGCGATCTGCTCCATGTAGTGCCCTGCGGAAGCAAGTGAAGGCGTCTACATACCTAATACGACTCGTAAACCACAGACCTAGATTCACCAGGGGACGAGCCTGCTATGGATCAACCGTTGTTGCTCTGACAGACATTTTGCAAACAGTGGTGAGGGCCCGGAACCAAAACAAGCACGTTTGAGCAGGATTCCAGATCGTTGTAAACGATATTGGTTTAAAGTTCAAAACAAGTCAGCGGTTAGAAGAATAGGCAATGCTGGTGGACACTTTGTCGGTAAAAACAAACATCATCAGCAAAGAAGGGTTGCCACTGTAATTTACTGTAATGGTCTGGAATATTCATAAACCATTCAAGAGTTTCCATTAAAGCTCCATCCCGTCTACTCTTCTCCGTTCTTATCGTGTCCCGCAGACATATTTCTACTAAGCTTATCTATATCGAAGATATATTTGCAAAATATGAAAAGAGCGATGCGTGGCCTTTTCTTGGTTGGGCCCTAGGGCTTGAGGCCAGTGCAAGGAAGAAACTACTTTCGTCAGTATGAGGTATGAGTTTGCTGCTTTAGGTGCTGAGATGACATGCTTCTGGATGGAACATGTGACATCTCTCACACGCCCCCATCATCCCGGGCTTTTCTTCAGTAATTCAGCCTTGCGACAATGTGACCATTCTGGGTATGATGAATCGAAATGAATGGATTTTCCAATTGAAGTCCGTGCAAGACAGCCGTAGATCATGTAGAACACAGTCGATTTGCCGGTCTGCAAGAAAAGCTGGACAGTTGGTGGACTTCTTCAGCCGTCCTTCTCTTTCTCAGTGCCACACGTTGTTTATCCTTTCAAAGGCCGTCGTTTGGCAATCAACTCTTCCTTTGCACAAGATGTTGTTATCACCCAGTGTTCCTGAGTCGAATGGCCCGAAGGACTGCATGAAGCCAACCAAGCAGGGGCTGCAGTCAGATGATGAGATTGAGTACTCCAACGAAGTCAAATGAGAAGAGAAGATGATGAACGCTCTTGGCATCGAATCGAGTCACTGTTATTGATGGCACGGATGGAGTTTGTTGCTGGCAGTGGCACTGAGGAGGAACAGAATTCACATATGGATATGGGATGGATGGTGATGGTGTTCATGTTTTGTCATTGCGCATCTTGCAGTTTTCCTATCTTACAGGTTTCTGTATCGTCTCCTTGTCAAACTCTCTGTACTAACATCTCCACAGTTCAGCTCCGATGGCGTTGTACCCAAGGGAGTGAAGCATCAAGCTGCCTGACCGATGCCTTCCCTGTCTGAGGGTACTTTCATCTGACACTTGCTGCCTGTCATCTGATTCGATTCCTGAGCAGCATCCCGTCTGAGCATCCAGCTACGACCGCCACAAACTCGGACTCACCTGAACTCAGTCAAACAACTCTCTAAAATCTGACCGACCTTGCTTTCAATCAATTTTCTGTCCATGTAGATAGATCTGGAAAGATGTCTTTCACAGTCTTGCATTTGAAATCACTTTCCAGAGATGCTCTTCGGGATGGTTGTATAATCTCTTCACCTTCTCTGAGGCCCATCACTGATGCCCTTTCTCTCTGCTTCTAAGCTGAACATGTGACCCAATCGTGCCGTAGAAGTACGAGCACACGTGCCATGCATTCGTCCATGCAAGCTTGGGTGGTGCTGCCATCCTTTGTTATTTGTTCCCTATCCTTCCAATCTTCGCTGTAGACCGGCCCGATGCCAAGGTATAGAGTGAACTCCCCAGGGCACCAATGGCACCAATGGTGAAACTTCGCACTCCTTTGCTAATTGTATAATTCTAATTAAATCTAACTAACTTTAATTCTATTTCTGTTGAATTCTTGTTTCTAATAGCTTCTTGCTCCTGGTAGTAAGGCCAGGAGCCGCTAGTAGCGTCCTTGCTCCTAGTAGCGATGCCCTTTGCTCCTAGTAGCGTCCTGTACCAGTGCTTTTTCCCCCACATGTTCATGGAGATTCCCCCGCATGCCGTACATAAAGGTCGCTGGAGGAAGGGGGGGAAGATCTGCGAACCACAGCTTCTTGAAGGCGAAAACTCACCAGAGTGGGTGGTGTCAAAACGTATTTCCAAAAATTGGCGGTACATCAAATTCCATCTGAAAGAACTATGTCTCATTTTGCACCGTATTTTGCTCTAGACACACGTCCCTTTGATCCTTCCAAGACTCAAACATCCAAATTACTTGAACTATTGCAACAACGAGAGGTCAACAAAGATAAATTGCAAGACAAAACAAAACCGTGCCGACATAACTGTTGATGGTACACGCGGAAAAGACATCCAAAGATGAAACAGAACATATTTAGTAACATGCGAAGCGAAACTTGATGCGCTCATTAGTGAACTGATGACGGTCTTCCTGAGAGAGTATTTGTGTCTCTTTGTCAATCACGCTTGTCATTCTGGGTCAACGTGACAACGTGGCACAAACTTTGAGAGTTGTGGCTCAAGTGCAGGACCCCATAAGAGGCACGTCCCTTGAGCATGGAAGAAAGGCCGCACAAATACATGAGGCGCGATCAAAGCAGCTCAGGCGAGGGCTCTTAAGATGTGATGCTTCTTCATGGCTGCCATCCTTCTTTGCCTCGTAGATGAAACAATCATTTGGTGTTTGTGGGTGTGCATGCGGCAGGTTTGGCAAACGAGAGCTGGCGTGGTAAGCTGGCCGCAGATGGAGAAGTGCTCACGCGAGATCATTCCATCACGGGAGAGAATCTAAGCTTGGTTAAGTCTGTGCGCTTATGGCACTGGTCAAGCAAGGAGTATGAATGCAATAGGTGATGTCGCTGATGTTTTCAATTGTGGGCTCCTTGGAGTGCACTGACATGCTACCCTACAAAGCTGTTTGGAGCAGAACTGCCAGGTAGCTAGCCTTGCTGAACTCCAGTCGCCAACGAAGCCAAGATAAGCTTTGGCAGCCCTGAACATACAAAGGATTCTGATACGCCCAAGATTCTCTAGCCACAGAGAGCTTATATTCTCGACAGATGTTTTGCATGACAGGCACAGATTCTTTTTCCCCAGATAGCTGGAAGCTTTTGGACTTCTTGCTACTAAGACCAGGCCCTGATAAAAAGCAACCTTTCGCCACAGGCAAACACCTTTTCTCTTCACCGGCTCTGACTCTCTTCGCCGGGGGGGCTCGTCCTCCAATTCATCACCGCTATGCTAAAGACTCACACCAAACTCTCCGATCGCAGCTTTTCGCTTGACACCCTCAAAAGCAGTGACTGGAGGCAGGCCCCGATCGCAACAAATCTTCTGGAGCCGTTTTTGTTAACCAAATGCATTGCATTGCATTGCTTGCGTAGCGCCCTACCTATGTTGCATTGGCGGGATTTAATGAGACATAACAAGGGCTTTAGTACGCTTTGTGATCTTTCCTATTCCGAAATGCTCTCTGTGGTCCATGTCGGTGAAGTTTGTTTGCCTCTCCTTGACCTGGGGCAGTATCAGGATTTGCCGTGTGCTTCGCGATTACCCTCCTGGAACACAGTCTCTCCGAGAGTTGGTGCAGAATGCTGACGATGCAGGTGCCGAGATGATCAAGTTCTTCCTACTCGGGTCGAGGGACTTGAACGTGTCGGACTGCCTTCACGAAGGCTTGCGAGAGTTCTCCGGTACGGCACTCTATGCTTGGAACGATGCGCCCTTCACGGAGTCCGATTTCAAGGCCATCCGGAATATTGGAAAGTCTTCCAAGAAGAGTGATGCCACGAAGACTGGAAAGTTCGGTTTGGGCTTCAATGCTGTTTACCACTTCACGGACCTACCCTGCTTTGTCACAGGGAAATATCTGGTGATCATGGACCCACATCAGCAACGGCTTATGGGAGAGGACGGTGAACGGGCGTTTGCCCGGCGCTGGGATTTGCTGGAACCAAACATGAAGAAATTCAAAGCCCACGCGCAGTGGTTTAAAGTCCCAGGGCACTCCTGCAGCTTCGGGGAGGAGTACGAAGGAACCATGTTTCGATTTCCCTTGCGCACAGCGGCTCAAGCAGAATACTCATACCTTTCCAAGGAAACATGGTCTGTTGACAGCATCAGTTCTATTTTCGATCAATTTCAGCTTGAGTGTGAGCCGATGCTCCTTTTCCTGAAATCTGTCACTTGCCACATTATGACTGCTGTTCTTACGACAAAAGCAACTGATTTTTACCCCCGTGATTGCCAACGACGTATTTACTTCTTCGGCCCTGTTCTTTTACGTTCCTTCTCAGTCGTTTGTTTTTGTTCCTTTTTGAAAGACAAACCAGTCTCAACAGCGAAGAAAGGCCTACTGCGCTATCTGAGGTTAGAGCCGTGGAGTTTTGGCAGGAGGATGAAGATGGCACTGGACGACGAGTCTTCCGGGCCGAACTGAAAACTGCCAGCGAAATGCGCGAGAGGCGAGAGTTTGGAGAGAGTTGCTTTTGTGGGATTTGTTGCTACAGATGTTGGAAAGAGACAATTATGAACCACCCACGTAGACAAACGACAAAGGGTCTCTAGACCTGGCTTGTGTTGAAGTGATGTGTTGCTGTTGCTTTGTTTGCTGCAGCTTGGTGGAGAAACGCAAGCATGGTGTTTGTTTGAGGCTTCGTAAGATGCTGGCCGTGGCAGGAGATGGCATAAGGAAAGCCGTTGAGGCCGGCAAATCCGGTAAGGTCTTGGCAAGTGCAAGCGGCGGAGGCCCTTCTTAGCATTATTCCTAACTTTCCGAGACGTACGAATTATTTACTTTACGTTCTCTTCCTTTTTTCATTTAAGATGAGAAGGCTATGTGTTTTTTGCCCGCAAAAAGCAGCTTTTCAAGACGTTTAGACATGTGATGTGGATGGGGAACGAGGATGCACGCGAACCGACGCAAGCCCGGCAGCTTTGCCCCCGCAACAAAGAAGCTACTAGGAACAAAGGGCATCGCTACTAGGAGCAAGGACGCTACTAGGGGCTCCTGGCCTTACTACTAGTAACAAGGAAGCTACTAGGAACAGTAGTAATGTTTGGACCGTGAGGAGTACAAGGTGCCGCTGCGATGCACCGAGATCGCTGAGATTTCCCTGGAGACACAGACACACCAGGACACCAGTCGAACACCACAGTCTTTGTTTGTTTTCTTCATAGGGTATCCTGGCGCTGGGGGGCCAGACAGAGGGAAAGGGTGAAGCTGGGCAGACAAACACACACACACACATATATATATACTTAAAGGTCCACCGTGGTTAGTAAACACTTAGCATACATACTAACCATATACAACACATACGAAAACACTTAGCACACTTAGCTATGTGCACTTAGAGCAGTTAGTAAGTGTCCTAAGTGGTTCCAACCCTGTGTGAGCCGCTCTTCCCTCCTGGGCACGGCAGCTGCTGGCGTCACCTGCGAGGGGGCCAGTGTATGTCATACGATCCCATGAACGCGTTGACTGATGTTGACTGCGCGTCATATTGCCCTCATGAACGTGTTGACTGCATGTCGTGTGGGCCTCATGTAATGTTGACTGCATGTCATGTGAACCCATGAACATGTTGACAGCTTGACGCAGATGCCTTATTTTCACCAGATCGCCAGCGCTCCCCGTTCCTTCATGCAGTGCATGCACGTGTCTGTGACACATGCAAGAGGCACAAGCTGGCAGTTGAGACTGCGTCACATGCTCCCACACGTCGAGGCATGCCATGCATGTGTCCTCAGCACTGCAGAGCCACCTCACTTTGCCAATGTGTTTGCGGTCGACCGTGGCCTCAACAAAGACCAGCCGGTGATGCCCTTTCGTGAAGACTTGACAACAACATTTGCAGGAAGCTGAAGGGCCATCGAAATCATGTCAGAGATCTTTGATGAAGCCGGCTGCGCCTCCAACAAACATGGCCACTCGCGTGGAATCGAAACCTCATCATCCATCATCTCGAACTGTCTCAGAGTAGTGTCCTGCATGACACTCTTTTCAATCGACCGGGCAGGGTTGTTCACTTGATTCACTATGCGCTTCATGCGGCGCTGCCTCTCCTGGCAGAAGCATGCCAGGAGCACTTGATGTTTTCTCCACATGGACGGTAAATGCAAGCAGCTGTGGAACTTTGGCGTCCAGTATTCCGATCCATGACTGTTCTGGAAGGTAGACAAGTGAAGTTGTATCTCCCGGACTAACCCGCCCTCCCACAAACAAAAGCCCAAAACGTGCATGCGTGACATGACCAAACCTTTTGCTTGCGCGTCCCGTACTTCAGTGAAGTGCTTCCCCAAAGTGTTCTTCTGCGCTGTGAGGAAGGATTGGATCTCGTTCAGCTCAGATAGGAGTTGGGACATCACACACCAAACAAACATTATTAAGGAGAAGAAGCAGGATGTCAGTCATGCCCATCAAAATGAACTGTTGACACGTGTCTCCACACGCTGTCCTATATTGTGTTGACATGCGCCTGACACGTGGTCATGGTCAGGGATTTTGTCATGTTGTTTGCGTTGCGTTTCACATGACAACAACAAGAACAACAAACACAAGAACTGCTGTAGACGTGAGAGGGCACAACACAAGTACAGCTGTGAACAACCACTCGCAAAACAATTTCTCACTCAAACCTCTAGCAGTTGACTGGGTTGGCCAATGTTCAGTGTAAGACTATAGAGCTCAACCACACCTCAAAGTGTTTTGAAACATTGTCTCAAGCCTCTAGCAGTTGACCAGTTCGGCAAGTGCTCAAAGCAAGACTAGAGCTCAACCACATCTCACAAAAAAACAATGTGCGTTTCATCACTGCGTGTGGTCTGCAAAATCGTCTGAAACTAGTCTCAACTTGTGTCAGCCCGTCTCAGCCACCAACATGTTAGAAGACCGTAGTTTAGCAATATTGTAAAAATATGATTGGCTCTAGACTCTAGACCTAGATTTTTATAACATTATATAGATTGTGCAGCATTACCCAATGAAATTTTATAATATTATAAACAATTTGGCTGCATTACCCAATGAAATTTTATAATACTATAAAAAATTGGCTGCATTACCCAATGAAATTTTATAATATTATAAAAAT
>CAXAMN010021496.1:1013297-1026286 GCA_963970005.1 Durusdinium trenchii | reverse complement strand
GGCTTTAATGCCATCTTCAATATCACCGATCTTCCATCTGTTCTCAGTGGCGAGCCCCTTGGTGTTTGTTGGGAGTACTCGGAGTAGTGAGGGAGTCATGTAGGTGAGGTTGCCAAGTAGAACATGTGTTGCTTCAGCCATTGGTACGGTACCGATACCGTAGGTTCATTGCGCTCAACATTTTTGCGGCAAGGCGCCACGTATATAAACAAATTTCATTATCCAGCGCACTGCTCAATCTTAATTGGGCCCCAAACTGTTACGGTGTTTCAGATCAGGTATATTCTGTTTCTCGATCCTCACGTTGAGCACCTGAAGAAGCTGGGCGCAACGCTTGCGAAGCCTGGTGCGAAGCTCAATTTTGCAAAGAAGGACATTCACCTTTGCAATTGCTGGTCAGACAAGTTCAGTAGTTGGAGATAGTTGGAAGCATGGGCAACATTTTTGCACTAGGTGGATTGTCTTCTTGAATTCGAACGTCAAAGATACATGTGCAATGAAACGGGCTTTGTTAGCTCGTTGCAAGTGAAGGTTCAGGAGCTTGTCGCCGCAGTGAAGAGATCAAGTAAATTTTGTAGAACTCAGTGCCCACAAAAGCCGGTTTCAATTAAGATGGCGCAAACGCCTGAATGCCTTTGCAGATGTGGGTCTGTATGTTCACCATTTGTTGAGGGTTGTGCCATCTTCTTTGAAACCTACAGGATGCAGTTGTCCAATTTTTTGGGGTATGTGCCTGGCAGGATGTGAAGAGGTGCTGGCCCGACCAGTTCAGCTCCTACGAGCTTGAAGGTTGCCAGCTTGCCAATGGAAGCTACCGCGGAACATTGATCCGAGCGCCCTTGCGAGAGAGGCCGAGTGACATCAGTGGTCGGCACTTTGGAGATGCAGACATCAAGGAGTTGTTGAAGCTGATTGAAGGTGAGGGACACCTGTGGCTGCTTTTCCTTCGACAGATTTCGGAGTTGGAAGTCATCGATGTTCAGCGCAACAAAGTGCTGCTGCACCACAGAAGGGCGGACAAACCAGAACATGTCTCCATTTTGAGCAAGAACCACTCAGATGAGAAGGAGCGTAGCTACTGCTATGATGTTTGTCACAATGGAGATGTTTCCGTAGCTTTGCCACAAAGAATGGATGGCTGCCCACAGGTTGGCCGCATTTTCAGCCGGCTTCCTTTGTCTGATGTCCTTTCAGGAATGCCTGCGCATTTGTCAGCGCTGTTTTGGACAAGCACAGACCGAAGAACGTTGGTTTTGGATGCGGCCAAAGACCAAGGTCACTGGGCGAGCGAGAACCGAAGCCTGCTTCAGATGGCCTGCGAGTGCTTGATTTCATTGTTGGCAAAGAAGTCAGGGGTTCAAAGGTCAACTTTGTTGCACTTTTTCCCGACTGCAGATCAACCTGGTTTGGCTGCCAAGCTCCTGCATGAGCTTTTCTTTCGAGGAGTTGCCCAAAGATGTAGGTCTTTGGAGTCTGAACAGGTGCTCTATACAGTGGCTGGTAAACCTGCCACCAAACTGCCCATTTTGCTTAGTCTCCACAAAGAAGTTCCCGAGGCTTTGCAGAAGCTAGAGGCTCCGGTTGTTGTGGTGAACGAAGTGGCGTTGCAGGGATTGCTCCAGGCGGATGGGTCTGCGCTTTTAGAGTTGACCCCGCAATCCCTCCGGGCGTGGCTCAGAAAAATGGACCCCACGCTTCACCAGTTTTGTGATCCTGAGATCCTCCTGTACGCCATCGGTGATGGAGCTCGCAAGTCCCAGCAGGGCCTGTACGGGGAGGACTTGGATGGATGCCCCCCTGGCATTGACGGCAGATGGCAGTGTGCATTGCTTCTCAGCTGCTACGACTTGGTTTGCGTGTTGCAGGAATGAGGATGACTGGGACTTGGCTCGACACCTCCCAGGTCATAGGACCCTCAAGAATGTAATGAGGGCAAGTCAGGTACTTCTCCAACATCCACAGGTTCGAGAAGTTGATTTCGAGGCTGTGGCAGAGCTGGGTGTCCATGCTTCAGGTGAAGCTTGGGCGGGTGCATTTTGGCGATGGTACCGAAGGAGATGTTTGCATAGGCCGGAGATGAAGCTGGACCCAGCTCCACATCTCCTGGACCAGTTGCAGGTGCTTTGGCACCAAGAAGCAGATGGATCCATCCGACTGCATCCACTCCATCAGCGCCACCGAGC
This sequence comes from Durusdinium trenchii, assembly GCA_963970005.1. Classification (NCBI taxonomy): domain Eukaryota; class Dinophyceae; order Suessiales; family Symbiodiniaceae; genus Durusdinium; species Durusdinium trenchii. The sequence goes on along the minus strand of CAXAMN010021496.1, from coordinate 1,024,103 downwards.
TTTGAGCTGCAGGGATCTGAGGGCGCCAATCGTCAAGTGCCTAAGAGCTTGCCACGTTTTGATCGTCCTTGATTGCGATTGTCCCCCTGTTCATGATCCCAATGCTTTGGCCCATGCCCTCTGCTGGGCACGGAAGCATCATGGTCCGGCAGACTTTCGGATGAGCTGCGAGGACCAAGGCTGGCGTGACCTGCTCGAGGCTTTGATCCGATCGCAGGTGCCAGAAGCATCGGAGATCGCCAAGGCCTTGCCGCTCTTCCGCAACTGGCAGAAGCAGTTGGTAACTCCAAGCCTTCAGCTGTTTCCCTTGAGTGTGTCAGATCGGTTTCGCAAGGCGGTGTCCACTCTGTCATTTGACCTGTTGTCCGAGAATGACGGCCACATCGTCCAGTTTCTTCGGAAACTGGAGGTGGTGGAGATGGAGCCAGAAGAAGTGGCTAGGCAGGCCCTGGCTCAGAACAAAAGGGTTGAGTTCATAGCAGAGGTCTTGTGTGCCAACTTGGAAAGCGTTCTGGCCAACATGCCAATCTTTCCTGTTGCCCAGCACGAGGAGCTTCTGCCAATTGATCAATGCCTGCTGTGGGATGCTGAAAAGGACTTCAAATGCTTGACCAGGCGGCTGCGTGAAGATGCTCGGGTCTTTGAACAGCATTCTCACAAGCTTCTGGCCCTTGGATGCCGGCAGCAACTGGACCTCATGGATGCGATAGAAATCGCAAAGTCTGCAGCCCACTCGAAAGATTCGTCGTTGTCCCAGAACTTGCTCCAGAGGTTGACTCAGCTGGAATATCTATGCACAGAGCCATCAGAGCTTCAGGAGATTCCATGGCTTTTGTCTTCCACATCCAAGGAGGGCAGAGAGGTTCTTTTGCCACCAAAAGACGTCTTCCATGTTTCGGCAAAGGCTTTGGTGGGGCTTGTGAGGCCCATCGCCTGTGGACCAGCTGAGACCTTGAAGCTACTTGGAGTAAAGATGGAACATGATGTGGATGATCCCATACTTCTGGAACAGCTCAAGGCTTTGACGTTGGTAGCGAAACATCGACGTGTACAGGCGCTTGAGTGTCAAGCAGTTTACTTTCGCTTGCATCAGGCTCCAGACTTTGAGTCGTGGATTTGGACAGAACATGGCTTTGCTCCACTGGATGATGTGTCGAAGGACCCTCAAGCAACTTCACTTTCGCCTTACATGCATACATTGATGCATGACTGGTTGGAATATCCCATCTTCTACGAGATGAGGGAGAGGCTTTGCGTCGCCAAGCTGCTTCAATTATTACAGAAACTGAAGCTCTTGCAAGGAACTTCAGCTGAGGCAGAGTTATCGATCCTGGGTGGTGTGTGGACATCTGTGACTCAGTTCTTTACCGGAGAGAACCAGGAGGAGAAACAAAAACGCAACTTGGATGTGGCTTGCAACATTCTGAAGTTGTTGCACGAGAGGATTGGAGAGATTCGATCCAAACAAGATCTTTGGATTCCTGCACGGGACGGAGTTCTACGACAAGCCGGTGAGCTGTTCGTGCATGATATGCCCTGGACCTCGCTACATCCCGACGGGTTTCATCTTCTTCACCGAAATGTCCCAGAAGGCTGGGCGTGTGAGCAGTGCATTTTCACGGGTTGCTTGAGGGTTCAACATAGACATACACATGATGTGCAATTTTGCAGATTATCTCTTATTGTCATTGTAGTTATGGGTGCTTTGTGCTCACTGTGCTGCGCTGCAAGGCATTGCCCGCGACTTTGGGGTCGAACCGAACAGCCTGTTGATGCTGAGGATGTTGAGAAAGGATCCATCAGGCCTTGAGGCAACAGACCCTGACCTGGACATGCAACGACTGCGAACTTTCCAGAGCGAGCACAAGCAGAGCCAGGAGACTTCGTGTTTTAGGGGAATGAATGGATATCATGCCTGCTTCTTAAACTTTTTACTTGCGCAACTTGAAGCCTCGAGTCTCGAGCACCTTTGATTAGAGAGAAGGAGCTGCGATAGTAGGATTGGTTCACCTGGCACCCCATTATCCTTTAACCTTGCTATCCTGCAGTAACAAAAACTGGGCAGATGGCCAGGAGAGGCAGGAGAAGTCCCTTGCTGCCGTCTTGGAACTATTCCTCGAAATGGCAAACTCCGCAGGGGCTTCAAAGGTGCGCTTCACGTTGGATTGGAGGCTGCACGAGGATAAGTCCCTCCTGACAAAAAACATGGAGAGGCTGCAAGGTCCGGCAATACACGTTGTTTTTGATGCAGCTCTGGGAAAGAAAGAGTGGAAAGGCTTGAGGAATCTGGAGAGAAAGTGGGCACAACTCTTCGCCTTTTCGGCGCCTGGGCCCAACCACATGTGTGAGCACATGAGAGCACGTCTGACGTGCGGAAAAATGATAGGCAACGTTAGACAGATGAAACGTATTGAAATGTCAGGGGTTTACCTTGATAAGTCTTGTTTTTTTTTGGAAGCTTTGGCGCTTGTCTGGATGACACTCTTGATCACGTATTTTGCGAGGATGTGATCTCTGTTGTGAGCAGAGAAACTGCAGTTTTCCTCGACCCATTCCAGATCTACCTGAAAGGCTTGCTGGAACATTCGGATGCATTTTGGCTGGCTTTGTCTTCGAAGGATTTGAGCAAAAAATGGCCTGACCAATTCAAACCCTTTGAGGCAGGACTTGAGAATCTCTTCTCGGGTGAAACAAAAGCGACTGTGGTGCGCTTGCCTTTGAGAGATGCTTTCGGTAAGTCTATGGTGGAGCTCGAGAAGTTCAAACATTTCCTTCACGCAGAAGTGAAGAGTGTCACTTCCTATGAGAACTGGCTTCTTTTCACTGAGAAAAGGTTGAAGAAGATTCTGATCCACGAGATTTCTGACAAAGAATCTTCAAACATCAATCCTCGCTTTGATGATCTTTATATCCTATCCAGTGAAGTGGTGGCTCAGGAGTCACATGTGAGCGACGCTCTCAGTCAGCCTGGAATCACCAGCCAAATCGAGAAGCGTTTCTTGCAGCTTGGGACGAGCAAGACTGAGTGGCTGGTTGGCTGGCGAAACTCAGTGGCAGTTGCTTGCCAGCGGGGCAAGCATGACCCGATTGCACCCAGTGTAGGCACCATGTGTATAAATGGACAGTTGGATTGACACGGTTTGTTTCCTTTTCCAGTTTTGAAGATGGATACTCCAAAGATTAGCCCTTTAACAGCCATTTCGCTGGGCGCCCTACAGGCACAACTGCTCGCTTGAGGGCTCAGAATCCAGAAGTCTTTCCGGGTGCTCATGTCTTTGGGCTGGAGCCACTGCAGCTACAACACATGGCGACTGGGAACGCGAGCCACGAAGAGATTGAGCAGTTGGCCGATCTTGCCGTGGACCTTGTACTCCATGTTTGGGCAACGGAGATTCTCAATGACTTAATCAAACAGCTTTGCGTCATTTTTTGTATTGGAATTTCAAGTTTGACATGTAGGTGCGGTTTTTGACACTTGCATAGATGATATTATGCAGCATGTTTTGTGCAGTTGCCTGTAGTCACTGGATCACCAAAACAGGGGCTATTCAAATGCATGTTTGGTTACTTCTTTGAGGCATCGCTTTCTGGGAGATCTCCTTCCTGTAGAGCAGCCACCGCACCATCATTCAGGAGTTGCCAGGCAGAGTTGGGTGTATGACGTCAAGCTATCCGTCTTTGCTTGTCTTGTATATCTAGTTTGGAGGACGGCCTGTGAGCGCCTATGATATCAGCAATTTTGTCTCTTGTGATTGCGAAAGAGACAGAGAGAGAAAGAGACGCGCGCGCATAGACGCAAACACATGACACATGCAGTTTGCATCATCCCTCTCAACCGGGCCTCGCGTGCTGAACTTGTGTCGTGAAAGTGACTCGACAGGTGTTTCTCCAAGGCTTTGATCAACCGCTTCAATGTTCAGGGCTACAAGATCGACAAATGCCACTCAGCACCCTGCCCAGAGATGTTTATAGTTGATCCTGCGTTTCAGGGCTGGCTGGCATCAGAGCTCCAAGTTGTGGTACTACCACAGAAGTTGAGAGCGCTCCTTGCCCAAGCAGCCAGTTTGAACATCAGACACCCACCTGTTGCTCATGTCCTGCAAGGCTTTGCTCGGCTTCCTCCGAGGCATGCACATATTGCTTGCAGATGGCTCTTTCAAGGCTTTCCGGACGCCAAACAGATCTTGGCAAGCTCGTTTCGAGGGTCGGTGTATCTTCTGCAAAGGGAGGACTCAAAGTACGACAACTTCGAGGGCTGGACCTGGTACTTCGATGAAGTTGAGAAGAACAAGGAAAACTTTTGGCGCAAACTGATCCATTCACCGGAACCTGCCCACAATGTGGTCAAACCCAGTGAGCTTGCCAAGAAGCATTTTGATCAGTCCTTGGGAGTACTTGACCCACGGAAGATTGAAGATTTGGCCAAATGTCCCACTGATGTGAATATGCCATACTTTTGGCGGCTGTTCAAAGAAACGGCTTATGAAAAGCAAGAGCATCAGCTGGGACTTTTGAAAGGGAAATTCAATGTTCAAGTCCTTCACCTTGGTCGAAGAACATCTGTTCTGCTCGAGGAGCATTGCGCCCTCAAAGACAACGTCCCTTCCGCTGAGGCTTTGGTGGCCATTGGTTGCTACATCGCAGTCGATCCGGTGCCGGCGCCCTTTGCTGGGAACAAGCCCTTGGACGTTGCAAAGCACTTGCAAGTCCTCCGGGCCAAGAGCGTCCTTAAGGTGGAGAACGCGGAAGCTCGACACAAGGATGCGCTGTGCAAGCGCTTCTTGGATGATTCGATGGAGGAAGCGGTGCTGAAGGTGTTTGTGGACCTGCCGATTGTCAAGGGAGAGAGCGCGTATTTGACCTTGCGTCAATTTTGCAAAGGCCTCAGTCATCCCTAATTTAGGTCAGCTTATCCTGCAAGCATGGGGCAAGGTTTCTGGTCCGACCATAGAACCTTGATATATTCAATTTAACTGAATAGAATATCCAGATTTGGGGTATTACTCTGCCACATTTGCAAGGCACCGTGCAGAGCAGCAGGCTGGCCAATGCTTGCCGAAGTTCCGGCCTGCAGGCCAATTGCCGGGCGTCTTGCTGCGATCATGCCGACATTTGATATATCACGGCAGAGTGAGTGCAAGCTTTGTTGTCATGCCTGGCAGTCTGCCATGTTTCCGAAGACGAACATGGATAAACTTGTTTAGCAAGATGCTCTCTGGACAGCCTTCGACGTGACTGTTTGAAGCTAGTGAAGCAGCAGCGCGAGCACATCTTGCAAGCAGGTCTTGGATTCAGATGATGTCCGATGCAAAGCTCTCAAGAAGGTTCTTCCGCAAGCTGAAGTTGTTTGTCTGCACATAGAAGAAAGCCTCTCTTCAATTACTTTGTGTGCTCGGAGCTCCCCCTGAAGGAATCTATTCTTATTTGAGCCTTGATTTTTAGGGCAGATTGCCAATCTAGAGTACGTATCATTCAATAGATCTCCATAGCTTTAACCTTGAGACTTTCGGCATCAGCGAGTTGCCGTGTTGTTCCCAGCTGTTCAGGTCCTTCCAGGCAACCTTCTCCAGAAACACGAAGAGCACTTGCGAAGACGCGCTGCTGGCGTCGCCTGGACGGTGTTTGAGGACGTTGGAGGTTCACTTTGCTTTGGATGGGGATCCATTTTAGACATGGGTAGATCATGATTCGAGAGCAAGGTGGGGAACTTACGTGCTATGTGAGAATGCCAGGGTACCCCTCTATCGAGATGAAGGGAGTTCAAAACTCCCTCAGTTTTAGAATCCACGTTCTTTTCGCGGCGCAAGTGTGCATCGGCCAACCTTGCGCCCTTGATTGGGTCAACCATGCGGAAGGACACAGGACTTCGTTGTGTACCTCTCGTGTTTGGTAGACTGCGGTTAGTTGGATCAAAGGCCAACATGGAGATCCTTTTGGCAGCGTTGGATGCTGCTCGAGGAAATGAGAACCAGATCCAGAAGCTTGGTGTGGGAGAACCAATGGCGGTATTGCGATACAAAGTATTTTGCGCGCTGGCCCCACCTGGCTGGGCTTGTTTGAGCCATGTGACATGCATGTATCCATACAAGATCATATGTGGTACCTAGTTGGCTTGCCTAGTAAATTTTTTGGTTTTGTTTGAGCACTCGGGTGTGGTGAGGATGCATTTGGAAATCATAAAAGGACCACTCCTGTGCCATGTAAAAACATGTTAAGGGGACCAGGCACGACTGGTCCTTCTAAGGATCATCATGCACTGCCCACTGCTTCCAAACGGGCGTACGATGGAAAGTTGCTGGAGGCCCACTGATCCTTTGGATGCTTGGCCGAATTCCATGTTCTTGGTGGCCTTCCCAGGTCAGGTGATAAATTTTCCCTCCTATCAGAGGTGTGTGCATATGGAGGAGGTACACTTCAGTTTGAGACACAACGAATGTGCCCGGTGGATCGGTCTCCGGTCTCCACCGGGTGTTCCAAGGCCAAGTGGCTCGGAGCTTTGGATGCTGGTCTTGAAGGCTTTCTGAAGACCGCCATGCAGCTGCCAGAGGCCAGGTGGCCGGCACTGGGGCCATGGTGGCATGGGGCAGGATGAGTTGTTTGAACTAGGAAATGCATGGTAAGTGGCAAGAGATCGAAACAGGCCTACTGGCGAAACCACTCGAAGCATCGGTTCTATTGGCTGGAACAAGGTGAATCTGTGCAACCTCGACGCTCTTAGATAGCGCAGGATCTTTTGTCCATCAGGGGTAGGATTATGCTTCCGAGAATCATGCATGGTCAGGGCCCACTAATTTCCAGTTGTATAGACATATATATCTCAGACTGCTATTGGAAAACTTGCAGGCAAGAAGAAGCCCCCACGTTTTGCTCAACGTTGCCTCCTTGGATTGCCCCGGAATGAGGTGAAAAAACGGCTGAAGTCGACGCTGAAAGCATCCTGCTTGTTGGAATTGCTTCAGGTTTTCAGGACTGCAAGCTGCGAATCGCTCGCGTGCGCGACATGTGTGTGGCGGACGTTTGATTTTTGGGCGCATCATACTTCCCGCTCATTCGGAACGCTTGCTTTGGACACAATGCTTTTTATGGTAGCTCGCTAGGCTTGTTTTAAGGATACCACGATGATGAAGGATGATATGACATGCATAGCTGTCAGTTTGCTGCTGGCTCCTCAACTGGACACATTGCACCGCAAGTATGAAGGGAGACTGAAGATGGTCCCTCGAAGAGACGTGTTTTCCACGAGTCAAAAAGAGCCGCCTGGCGCCAGCTTCCATGCTTTGGTCAATTTGAGGCCGAAGGAGAAAATTGGAGGAAGTCCTGACAAGGCCAACAAGTGGACAGGCAGGGTCTCTGTTTACACACGAACAAAACAAGCACCCCTTCCTCATGGAACCTGTATAAAGCTGGGTCAGTTGGTTTTAAGCTGCTCATGGATGGATTTCCTCCCGATAGAAAGAGAGGTATGGCACTGGCAAGGGACATTTGGATCAGAATTTGCACGCGCACCAAAGCGCTGTGATGTGACATGCCAGCATGCTGTGCCAATCTCTCGTTGTTTGTGCAAATGGACGGTGCCCTAGATGCCCTTCTCAACACCTTGTCAAAGATGGAAGTCAGCGAGTTGAACAAACTGCACGGCACATCCAGCGGCTTTTCCAACCTGCCGGTCTTCTTTTTGAGGCTTGGCAAAACTCACAACTCATATCAACTCATGACTTCTACTGTACCCCTTGTCTGAGGCACATGCTTGCTCAATATCACCCAGTATATATGCATATGTACACAGTATGTATATATTATAAAGATATTGGGTGTGGGAATACTGGAAATGGATTAACTATATGCACTTTCTTGTCTCCAGACTTTGGGTTGCCAGAGAAGCATTTTACAGCATGTGTACTCACCCTCCTTCCCTCCGAACTGTTGAACTCACATGGCGTCGGTTGGAAGCTTCCCGCCAATGAGAGCTCACACATGCTAGAGTTCAGACAGCGATTCCATCACAGCGTGTTCTGCTTCATAAGCTTGAAGCAACAACCATGCAAACATAGCCGCTTATGTAAAAACATCATGCTTCCACTTCTGGGTAGCCAAGGAATGGGGATTGGAGACGCAGCTGCGATGTTTTCCTGCCAAAGTTCCAGGAGATCTTGTTTTGGACCAAGGCGTCTGCCGTTGACAGGGTGGACTGAACAGGTATCAGGCAGGCGCTCTGGAAGAGTATGCGATGCGTTGAAGACTGCCTATCTTTTGCGGCCTGTTCAAAAAGCTTTTAGGGGTTGCTTGTAGCAGTAGGGGGGGCAATTGCAGAACAGGAGGTTGTACTGGAGAGATTCGAAGGGACCCTGCCTGGAGTCAATCGAGGCGCCGGTGCTGAATGTATCTGTGACCCACGAAGCCTGGACGAAGTTTGCTCGGACAAAGTGTCCGTTTCGTCATCTCAAAAGTTTCGTCATTTGGGCCGTCCAAGCTTCAGAGGAAAAACGTCAGGAAGATGTTGTTTGAGATGCCTGGTGGGTGGTGGTGCCATGTTGCCTGGGTACGGCCTACTTTCAAGAAGGGTTGTCCCCCTACCAACAGCGGTTGGAATGCAACGTGTGTTTGAGCGTGGCAAAGATAGCAATCCAGCAATTCAATTTGGGCAAGTCGAGTCATTTTCATTCTCTCAGACAATTGTGCTGCGTAGTTGCACTTATCTAAGGAAGTTGGCCGCCTGTTTGCAGAGCGACCGCCACTGCCACTAGTGGTAGAACACCTTTGCAAGATGGTAGAAGGCCGGCCGAATGTGTGGAGTACAAGGGGAATATTGTCATGGCAGAGAGCTGGTTTGTAGAGGGTTCAAATGGGCGTGTCGTAAAACAGGGAAGACCTCCCAGTCGACCTCTTCTCCCTGTCAAGCATACACACATTTGGCGTGTCACCAGTTTTCTTGCTGAAAAATGGCCATCGCGTCTTGCCCCTTGTGGGAGATGAGAGGTCCTTTCACGATAAAGCTGCCAGAATTCATGTTTGGTCTTGGTCCTTTCAAGAAGGCTTTTGTTTGTAGACCTTACACGCACTCCCGTTTGGATCGACTAAGCCAACGGAGCGGAGAAGTGGATGGAAAGACAACGGTGTCGCCCAAACGGTCCCCACGGTGTCGGCATCCTTTTTTGCAGGATACGCAGACTTCAAAGTGGAACGCCAAGATCAGGTGCACTTTTTGCATGCGTACAAGCAACTTTGGCGAAAACAAGGTGAGAGTGGTGGCTTCTGAGATCATCCAACATGTTGGAATACTGTATGTGTTTCTGCTCGACCTGTTTGCGTACCAAGCTGCCCAGCTGAGGCTTTTTCTAGTAGGGCTCAAAACTATCCACCTATATATATATATATATAGAAAATGTTCTGTAAACCACAGCACCAGTCACGAAAGGGCGTGGAACAATCACCCGAATCTGCCTCAAGGGCCAGAGGCTTGGTTCTATTGTGCGTTCATGTTGTTTGTACTTGATACAAGTTTGCCTGCCGCTAAAGTATACACAAGATTGCAACCCTACCTTCCGGGCCATGCTTTAGGGAGAGTGCGTCCATGACACGCTTTTGTTTTACTTTCTCGTGGCCTCGCGATGGCACCTTGATGTGAAGCGGTCATTGGGAAGACACGAACCTTGTTGAACACAGAAAGAGCGTTGAAGACTCTTCACGCAAACAGACTACGCTAGAGTAGTTGGTACTGGACAAGCCACAGGGACGCAGCCAGGTACTTGAATGAACATCTCAATGATGATCCTTCTGCGCTTGATCCATTGAAGAATGTCCGATGCATTTTGGACGAACGGGCTACTTGGTGACATTCCCAATGGGCTGTTGCTTTACCGTGCCCACGTAGCCTTTGGCCTGAGGGGACTTTGCGCTGGGCGCGGCTCTTCAGTCTTCGTTTGCTCATGAATATGCCGCCGCTTTATGCCACTTGTCTCATGGCCTTCGGGGTGCCTACGAGCGCGCTTCACAGGCATTTTCAAGCTTGGAGTCTCTGAAAGCTACCAATGAGTGCGCGAGACCTTTGGCAAGGTGAAGGATCCAAGAATCCGTCGCCTTTTGCACTGTTTCGGGCTTTCCCGTCGTTTATGCATGTTGCCAGCTTGCTTTCATTCTCCCACCAAGGCCGTGAGGCCCGATGTGAAGCCCTTCGACCAGTTGCTGTTGCAGCTTGGAGCTCGAGAAAGCGTGCCTTGGAGCTTGGAGGAAAGGCCCGCGCGAGAGCAACTGGAATCTTTCCAGGCCAAGGGTTGACCCATGTAGCTGGTACTAGTAGCTTCTTGCTCCCTAGTAGTAATGGCCTCCAACCTAATAGCGATGGCCTCCACCTAGTAGCTTCTTGCTACTATGCATATTTTGCAACGGGCCTGATGGAGCAACAGCTAAGGTGTCTGACCAACCCTTGCCAGAGCCTCTGGTTCCGGATCGGCTCTTGGAGGAGAAGCTTTCACAGATGAACAAGCTTTTGTAGTGCAGATGGCCCACAAATCAAGGTTTTCACACATGTTTCTAGTGCTGTGAAGGAGCCGGCCAACCAGCTTGTTTTTGCCTCCGGGTCAAACACCAAATGTGTAGTCGTCGTGCTAATTTTTACAATTGATATATTTTGCACTTTTCCTGATCCGGTTATGTTTACACTTGATATATTGTGCACTTTTCCGATCCAGTTATATACGTAGATTATGATGATACTGATGATGAGGATGATGATGAGGATGAGGATGAGGGTGAGGGTGAGGATGATGATGATGATGATGATGATGATGATGATGATGATGATGATGA
>CAXAMN010021496.1:963739-1013287 GCA_963970005.1 Durusdinium trenchii | reverse complement strand
GATGATGATGATGATGATGATGATGATGATGATGATGATGATGATGATGATGATGATGAGTTGTTGATGTGACGACAGAAGATACTACGGGAGGTTTGGGGGGGGCTGGTTTCGTTCTTGTGATCAGTAGAGCATTATGGTGATGAGTTGTTGATGTGACGACACAAGATACTACGGGAGGTCCGGGGGGGGTGCGCCAAGTCCACGTCGCTCACTGATGGTGCCCCTTGTTAACCTCGAATGGCTAGAGAGTGTAATTTGCACCATTTCAGCGTTAACCACAGCGCTGGTTTCGCGTTGCAGTTCCTATGGTTTTTACCGTTCTCTCAAAAAACACTCGCGAAGCGATGCCCTAAATTTGGGAAACATATGTAGACTTCACTGCAAAGCACATGGTTTTGTAGGACACACAGTCAGGCTCTGTGCATAGGTGACAAGTAATGACCTCAGACAGACATGTTATCCTTTTTTTACACGGCTTTGGTTGTTTGGGAGACCTTCTCATGTTAAAAGATGCACACAACTACATGCTCTGTTTCCGACCGGGAGGGTCCTTTTTGTTGGTCCACTCAGGAAATTCGGAAATACAGTACTAAGCCTGGTGATCGGTCCTGATCAAGTCTGACCGGCAGGAGCTACAGAAAGATGAGTCCTTGGCCGATTTGGTCCTCGAGTGCCAGAATGGTCAGGTCTTGGCACACCGCGTTGTTTGTTGCAAAGCCTGTCCAAAGCTGGGCAGCCACTTGGTGCGCCATCGAGATCGCCCCGACTCCTGGTGTTTACAGGAGAAGGCCAGGTGTTCCCAGCAGGTCCTGGAATTGGTGAAGGCCATCATTTACACCGGCCGTGTGGAGGGTGACCAGGTGGAGAAGCTGACTTTGCAAGAGCAGAAGGAGTGTTTGAGTGTGGCCAGATGGTTTGGTATGGCGTATGCACACGAATGGGTGAAACAGTTCCTGCATGGAGCCCAACCAGAGGAGGCGGAGCCGGCGTCTTCGCAGATCAAGCTTCCAAAGCATTGGAAAAAGCAGCCAATGCCGAAAGATGGCTACCGGCTGGTTGCGGTCGAATCTGGGAGCTTTGTCTTTCAGCACTTGCAAGAGGTTCTTTGCGGCTTGGCGGTGACAAGCTTGCAGGTGTTTGATGGAAACGATTAGTGACAGGATGGTCCAAGCTTTCTGTGCAATTGAACACCTTGCCACAGTCTCCCTGAGGTCCGCAGAACGCTCATGATCTGGGCCACGGGCGAGATTGCAGCGGCTGGCCACCCTATACCAGCTTGCAGCTTCGAAGGGCTTGGCGGGTGGAGAACGCCTACCTTTGGCGCAAGTTTGAACATGAATCTCGGCTCCATGCAGGGGAGGAACCAACTTCCAGTGCAACAGAGGACATGTTTTCGAGGACGAAACCCCGTTTTTGGACGAATCTGACAGATTGCAAAGTGATGTCCAAGGTGACCCTGTGTTACTGCCAAGTGGTTGAAGAGATGGATTTAGCTATGTCAACAATTCTATCGGGTTAAACATTTTTGCTTGACCTTAGGAAAGAATGAACATCAAGGACTTGAAGAAACACAAGCTCTCAAGGATGCCTACGGTCAAAATTCGTGAGCAACTGGTGGCATCAACTGGAGACTTGCCCAATCCAGTGAACAAGGACATTAACGAGGTTTTCCTATTGCACGGTACGAAGCCTGATACTGCCGCGGGCCAAGAACAGTCTGATGTACTGCAATGCTAACCTGCTCGACAGAAGATTTGAAGCGAGGTCTGCAAAGTTTGGCAGGGCCCAAGACCACTATTGGAGTGCATGTCGCTCCTTCATATAGGTACTCATGAGATCTCACGAGCAGATTGATTGTGAGGATACAGATTTGTTGCTCTCCTGTTTTTCAAGGTGAAGAAGATCCTTAGCGATGGGCTGAACGAGCGGTTCAGCGGAGGGTTGTTTGGACGCGGCTCATACCTGGCAGAGGCTAGAGAGCAGCGCTCAGCAGCACAAAGCTCTGTCTCAGCAGCACTCAGCAACACGATATATAAATGTCTTTGTTTGGAGCATCAGCGTCAGCGCATCAACACTTCAAGCATTCAACACTCCAGACGCAAGAAACCTGAACCTCTCCGTGACACCCACTAACTGCAAACTTGCTAGCTCGCCCTGCGTGGAGGATGCTGCCAAGAGTGACCAGTACTGTGTCAACGATCCAGACGGCAGAGCTCTGCGTGAGCACTTCCAGCGATCTCCGCGATGCTTGGATGAGAAGGAATCAAGCTGGCCGAAGCAAGCCGAAGCGTCAGAAACCGGTCCGTCAAATCCCCACACCGGGTCAGTCTGACACCCAAACCCCTTGGATTTCAGAGAAAACGCTGCGACTGTGGAAACAGGGATTCAGCTCCTTTGCGTTTGTCCAAGGAGATGTTTTCTACATCTTCGTGTGTCGGGCAGTTCTAGGACCGGCCGGCGGTCCAACGAACTTGGCGGTCCAATGAGAACTGGTGCTTACGAAAATGTGCTTATGACATGCGAAACAGCATCAAGTATCAAGTGGCTTTCCTCTTTGGTCGAAAGATCTTCTTAATTTGAGCTCGGGTGAGGCATCCCCTGAAAAATCCGTTGGGTATTGTCTTTCAGGATGGTTTGTGCAAACACGAGATGGCGAGAACAGCTTGGATGAAGGCCGAAGCATTTGGTCAACGTCGGCACCTCAGTGCAGAAAAAGCACATTAAACACGGGTCCCTACCCAGAGCTTTCATCACCTTTGGTTCTACCAGAGTATTTTTGCATTGCAACGTGGCGCCCGGGTTCGCACTGGCCAAATGTGAACGTTCCAAACAGCGCTGAGAACAAACACATGCATTGTATGAACAGGTTGAGCGTTCATTCTCCATTTTCGTTTCTCAGTATTGGTTGAGGCCCGAAAAGCGTGAGCTGAGTGCCATTCCAGGCCATGATGCACCGCATCATTCACTACAGGCGAGAGAGCTCTTTTTTTTGGAGCCACAACGGCTTCTTCCCAAGCGAAAACGGCCTCACTCTTTCAGTGATTCATGCAGTTCTTTGAAGGATTTCCCATCTGGGGTTTCTGTTCAAACCTATTTTTCGTTTGAGCACTCGCCTACCTATGCATCAGGTGGAGGTGGGTGGAAAAGTTCAGCGGCATCGTGAGTACGTCCTGACTCACAGCGTGGGGGTCCTCAACAAGCCGCATGTGATATGCTTGAGTCCTGTCTCCGCCCATCTTTCCTTGTGAAACGCAAGGCTGGAATACAATCTTTTGGAAATGGGATCGGTTGTCAGAACACCAAGTAGATCCAAGTAGATATTTGATGATATTTGTCTACACCTGCTTTGTTGGTAAAGCTTTGAAGTGACACACGAAGAGCATGGTACTTTCGCCCATTGTTACAACCTGGTTTGCCAACCTGTTTTCCCGTCAACGTACCCTGGGGCTGACCCCTGGCATTTCCAAGGATCGCATCTATCCAGAATATTTGCTTGCTTATAGCAGATGCTGACAAGCAGATGCTGACAAGTAGAGCAAACCTGGATCCCAGCATTTCCAGCACTATGAGCCTTTGCACGTATTGAATTCAATTTAGCAGGTTATGTGTTTCAAGTGTCGATACTGGAGCTGAAAAGAACAACAGTTGCAAAGACAGCAGAAGTGACTTGGCTGTAGTTTTGTTTCAACTTGCATTCTTTTGCGCGTTAGTATTTGAGCTTCCTCTTCTGCAGCTCCTGTTGCCTAGCCAGATCCTCCCCTTCACTTGGGAGGGCTATCGTCTCAAATCTAAAAGGAAACAGACTCTAGTTGATGAACCTTCCAAGTGCGCAAGGTATAAGAGATCCCCATCGAAGTTCAAGGTTTACAGCTCTTTCAAGCCCTGGATGTCAAACAGATTGCCCTTTGGAGGCTTCATTAATAAAGTAGCAGCATTTGTTATTGCGCGCACGTGTTCATGAAAAGCGCAAGGAAGGATTTATCGCAGGATCGCTTACAGTAGTGTTGCACGTTGCCCATCCTGCGCGGATGGGTGACTACACAGGACACAGTGAGAGAAGAAAACACGTGCAAATGAATGTTTGCTTTGCTTTTGGTCTGCTGGCTTTGTTGAAAGTCTGTATTCAAGGCCATGCAAGCACGTTTGTAGCATAGGTTTAGCATAGGACATTTCCATGCAGACTCATTTGTGCCGCAAGAAGATGCGACTTGGTTGCTGCTTGCCGCTATGTTCTCTGAGTGAGCGCCAAAGCGGCTGGCCGACCAAATTGAAAGTTGTGGCTCGAGACTTCCCTTCTCGAACTTCATCCATGGCTGAGGCAAGTTGTGCATTTTGTAGCTTTGAACTTCTGGAACAAGCGTGACACCGTGCGATCGTGCACGTGATCTCGTTCGGTTTCCGGTTAGCTGATTGAACAGCACGCTGTAGAACTCTCGAAAGCAATAGGGCCTCTTGCTAAGCTTTTCGTCAGGTCTCATGAAATGGCCTGTGCCCCAGAGATTGACCAGCCAGCCATCGACATGTGCTCAAATGCAGCAGAAAGGCATCCTTGTTGAGAGGAAGTCCTTTCATTTTGAGATGTTGCTGATTGATAGTTTAACCCAGTATACGGGCTGCTAGTTGACCGAACTTGCGCTAACCTTCCATTTCCACGGCACGGTTCCAGGATCAAGCACGAGCACACCGAGCCAAGCAGGACTTGGTGTGATCGGCAAAAAAAGGAGGGCTATGTCTTTCCATCGAGAACGTCTTTCGCACACAGCATGTTGAAATATTCAATGTCGTGTGGTGGGACACTGTTGGGGAGACTTGCGTTGGATCTACGTACCACCCAGCCAGTCATGGATGCATATTACGACCAGCTAGTTCCGGTAGCCACGGACGCCCGGTGGACTCAGCCATGAACTCAGCTTGCTGACAGGACTTGCACTCAGAGCGCGACCGGCTCCTAAAACGGGCCGACAAGCGTGTCGACGCCCATGGCTCTTCTGATGACGGAAAGGCGGCCCCAATATTCGTGGAGTTATTCTCTTTGGTGTCAGCGTTTGTTCCTGCAGTTTCAATTCTGTTGGAAGAAGGTTTTCTGCATGTTGCATGTGGTGTTTTGTGTTGGTTGTGTTGATGGTATGGGGCCCACCAGTTGTCTTGTGGCTTTGTTTCGCAGTATTGTGCCCGTGCAGAACAATGCTCGTGCCCTGCTCTGGACCTTTGCACTGATCATCCTTCCCGGTATCGCTTACGCATCCATAGCCGGAGCCTAAGGTCATTCAAGCAGCCTCGAATGCAAGAAGTATGGATCAGTAGTTGGACGGGCAAGGTGCAGCATCAAGAATCTCCGAACTTTAAAGTCACATTGAGTAGGAAGGGATTTCCGGGCTCCAAGCTGCAGTGGCACGAGACCAACCGCATTGCGCGGTTCTTTTCGTTTTGTAGCTCATATAAAGGACGCGTCCGAAACGCACATAGAAATCGACTCAGATGCTTTCGTGGTTCTTCGTGTTCCACAGCTCCATCGTGAAGTTCGTGGTGCCTTGGGCCTTGATGGAGAAAATCCAGAGGTGATGCACGGTCGACCGGGAGAGCAGCCGACCCGTGGAGCGGCGCGCGCACGAGACGTGTGGGCCGTGTCATGTCCAACTTGGAGAGGTCGACTTCGTGAAGGTGAGAACACTTCGAAAAGTTTGTGCTTTGTGCCTCATGAACAGATCCGGTCTACCTTACGCTTTAAAAAGGGGCCTTGGAACATTTGAAACCTTCACACTGGCAAAGAGCGTGGGTCATTTGGTGCAGACCTAAACACGATGGCAGTTTGACATCTAAGGTAGTTCATTTGAAAGACATGTGGTGGTGGCTCGCGTAGAACACGTTCTGTGCGAGTCTTGTTAGAGGGTGAAGAAAATCGTCCCACACCTAGGTGACCCGACCCACAGTGATTCATTTCATAACCCGTTTGTGGAGATGTTGATGCTATAAGTAGAAGACTGAGCCAGATCTTGAGGCCGTATTTGCCAGTCTGGAGCCAAGATGAGCAGCAGGCTGCTTTTCGTTTTCTTGGTTTTGCTTTGGTAGTATGACCTCCAGCAAGACCTTAGTCTCAGTGCAAATCAAGATTGAAGTCATCCTATTGAGATCGTCAATTTTGAGGCGTTGTTGCGAGTGGCCTGGTGCTCATGCTCCTTAGCTTCCGATGGTCGAACCGGCTTGTCAGTGTTTTGCCACGAGTGAGGAAGCCAAGTCAAGTCTGGAACAGGACTTGCGAAAGCTTTTGAAGGAAGGGAGTCTTTTTTTTCCTTGATCAGCTTACATTGCAAACCGACCCCGAAGTCTAGGACAGCAGCACACACGGTTCAGTCATTCACTGACTGGACTCCATCTTTCATAACCCTCCGCTGTTGCTTGCCATTATAAAGCTTGTGAGCTGCCAAGTGAAGCACTTTTGAAAAAGGGTTGGCAGGTGGCCAACCAGACTCAGCAGATTGCTGTCCCAACTTTGGCAGACAGAGATTGTTTGTTCAATTTCAGCGCATGGTCACCGAACGTATCTTTGCAAACACTCCAACATGCAAGCACGGAGCTAATGTCAGAACCTTGTATATAAGAGGATCGGACAGACCCTTTTGAAGCAGGGCTGCCTCCAAAGCACAAGCGTTAGAGCTTTTTTTCAACAAGGATGTACAGTAGTGACTAGAAGCTTCTCCTCGCAGTTTGTCTTTAAGGAGAAGGTCTGAGCCTTTGAGCAGAGTGGTCAATATTACATATAGTATTACCAGCTCCAACCTCTACCTTAAGTCGATTAATTAGGCTATTAGGCGCGGCTTCTTCCCTTGGATTATTTAATATTATTTATTGAAGATCCAGAATTTCTGCACCTCGCGAACCATGTTAACATCTTCAATTTGAGCTGCCGAAGAGGAAAGCGGTTGGCTCAAGCGAGCTGCTATGTTCTCAGCGCCAGGTTGACTGGCAAACCACGACCCTGGCTCTGGTGGATGGGCTTCTACACCATCCAGGCCGTGTGGATGCTTTTTATTGCTTTTTGGGATTTTCCAAAGACCTGGGGGATCAACATGCGATTTACCAAAGGAGCAGTGGATGTTTAGAAATAGGACTTGGTTTACAACACTTCTAGACTCTTAGCTTCTTTTTCTTTTCCTTTTCGCTTCTTTCAGCAGGCTGCTATGGCGTCGCTGGTGATTGGCTTCTTCCTGTACTACAGAAATCTGGTCTACTATTGGAATTACAAGGCCACCGGGTCAGGCCTTTGGATGAAACTCCTTCAATCGCACTCACCTGGGACATGTAGAGTCAGCTGGGTCGCAGAAATTCAGCGCTGCCTTGTTTTCGCACACATCAAAAGGTTCGCTTGAGCAAAGTTGGGGTTCCTCTCAATGCCTGCACACAGTTGACTGCTTTCTTCGACATGCTCTAGCCCTTTTGCATCGAGGAGATGCGAAGCTACACGAACGTTGCTGCGGCGCAAGACGATGCTGTTAGGATCTTAGCTTTGAACAGCTGATGTGTTACATGGCGGGTTATAACTTCGAAGTTTAAACCGTTCCCTCAGTCCAGTCTTCCAAGAAGGGTGATAATATAGACTTGAAGAAAGACTCCTCACATGTCGGTGGACGGTTTGACTCAGGCCTTTCCTGATGCATACATGTTCCTCTTCACAGAGGCGAGGAGAGTAGGAGGTTTCTTTCTTTCGTACTTTCTTTCTGTCTGTCTGTTTGTCTGTCCGTCGGTCCGTCGGTCCGTCGGTCCGTCGGTCTGTCTGTCTGTCTGTTTGTAGGTCTGTCTCTCTTTCTTTTCTTTTCTTTGAAAAACCACGAAAGACTGAGCCATGACACGATTCCAATGGTGCCCGCATGATTCGAGCTCTTCTCAGAAGTGCACCACAAGTGATTTGCAGGGAGCTGGTGGTTTTACGACCCCTGCAGGGTAGAGGGGTGACAGGCAGAAAAGTCGCCCGTTTGCTTCGATCACGCGTGCGAAGGATACGCGACTGGACACACAGAGAGCAGTGGGCTACAAGTCCAGGCCTGGGAAAGACCGGACTGGAGGATGTGTTGCTACACATGGCATTGAATGCTGAGAATGGAATCAGCCAGTTGCTGGGCACTCAACAACTGGTGCCCAGCGACGCAAACTCGCTTTCTTGATTCCATTTCGGCCATCATGACAGCGACAACGACCATGGCAGTTTGTGCATTTGTGCTTCTCCACTGCTGCGCTTCAGGTGGACAGGGAAGGTTTATTGTGTAGCACCCTTGGTCGACACTACGATGTCAGCAGCATGACACCCAGTGATAAGTGACTTGTGGAAAACCGCGGCGCTGCTGCCGCTTGCATGTCAAGCCTGCTTCATACTCTTACACCGCACAAGAGATGACTTTTAGACTTTTGCTGACCATGCAACCACTGAGAGGACACGGGGTTCCGTCGGCATGGCGAACATCATCTCTAGACGCTTTCACAGCAACGAATCCACAGGTCCGAGGGTCGCCACCGAGGTCGAGCCCATCTACTACTGGGCCATTGGCGAAGACTGTTGTGAAGCGTTTGCGTCTCAGAGTCTCAGATCCTTTTTCTTTTCCCCCCACACAGATGCACTTCAGGTCAAGGATGGGGAGTGAGACATGGAAAGTCATGGCAAGACGGCTTGAAGTCTTTTGACCAAACTCGGGTTCCGGGTGAGGAAGATGTGTGTTCCTCTATGGATGGGGGTGATGACTCTCTCTGGTTCCTTTTGGAAGCCTTTTGGTTCAGGCGTTCGGACTTCCACTGTGGAGATGCACAGGAGACCTTCGCCTTCGGGCAGCAGTGAGCAGTGAGAGCCACCAGACGGATCGGATTGACCACTCTCTAAGAATTGTAAGGCCAAGAGAGAGGCTTACGGGCCTCTGCTAGAGCCGCTAGTTCCCCTCCTAGTTCCACCTATCTGGTTTCCGCCATTTCCGGAAAGGACCCGTCCACTCGAAGTGGTTTAGTCGCCTTGAAGCCAGAGAAGATTGTGAGGCGCCGCTCGACGTTCCGCCACGGAGCGTATCGATTGAGAATTCGGGAAGCGCGGTGCGAGAGCAGAAGTCCAACGCATCATTTGTTTCGTCTTGGTTTCAGCCTATCAGTCGAGCAATTGAGGCTTGGTATTGCCACAAGGATCGCTTCCTATTTATACCATTGATCGAGCATGAGTTTGCCTTTTTTTCAGATTCAGCGCCATTCAGGCCCTACATGCAATGGGCAGTTAGAGGTCAGGACCCCTGGTAAAATGAGAGGAAGCTGGGTTTGGCTTTGTATTCAGGACAGGCTAGTAGAACAGACCGTATATGATGCACTGTGCGACGCAACGATTTCTGAGACTGTTGTGCGAGGCGAACATTTCTTTGGAGTATAGTTCCAAGATGTTCCAAGGAGGGAGTTGCAAGCTTCCTTCCCTCATCAGAATCTTACTGCCTCACACTGTGAGACAGTGTGCTGTTGCTGCTGCAGAACGGGCGTTGTCATCCAATGTGCACTTGAACCAATAGATACGAGGATATTACGAGGATTCTCCCAAAAAACACACCGAAATACTGCGGGGTTCTTGATCCATGACGGAGAAGGGCATCTTTTGTTGCCTGTTGTGTGACCACTGATCTTTGTGATACAAAGCAGTTGGGTATAAGAGGCCTGGTTGAGACCTGGTTCCAAGGCTCACCCTACGACCGCTATGTGAATGCAGTGAAGCTAGAGGAGGCCACCTATGTCACGGAGGCAGGGTCGTGAGCTCTATTGAACTCTTTTGGTCAAAAGAGCACGCATGACCGGCATGGTGCCTTTCAACAAGCCCGGCTGCTCCCAGCTTGTTCTCCCGGGAGGGTCGTTGTTCTCCCGAAAGTCGGATTTTGATCCACCCGAGCACCGAGCAATGCTGGCAGACATGGAACAGCTCTTTGTGCCGAGTGTTTCCTGAACTCCAAGGGTACGGACTTTGAAGACTTTGGAGACCCAAGCCCTTCATGAGGCCGCGGAGGATCCCACGTTCATCTACTGGAGCAAGGATCCAATTGCCTTGAAGGTGGGAGAAGAGACGTCAACTCACAACTGTCCCCCTCCAGGCATTTCGCAGTGTACGGACAAAAGGTCATGTGATTTTCACATGCACGCGGGTCGCGCGGGTTCATCGCTGTGAAACAGCGTCTTACCAGTGTTTGATGCTGAAGTTATATATGATTTGGTATTCTATCCGTTCAATCCGCCAGCGACGGGACTGCTTCTACAGGACTCCTTCTACAAAGATGCCTCCGACGCATGCACCATTTGGAGTCTTTGCTATTTCGCGCTCTTGGCCGCCGGGTCTCCCCAGCCTGATCCGATGGGTGGAACAAACGACTCACTCAGAGGACAATGAGATTCGGTGTGGCCACAGGGTGCAGCGGTCTTTGTGAAGATTTGGGGTCTTTGAGATCTTGGGAGGGGTCTCCCTGACCCAAACCGTTTGAATCATGAGCAAACACTTTGTGCCACAGGTGCTCTCCTTCTGCACAGCTTGGCGATTAGTGCCCAAGAGGACGGCGGAGGGGAGACAAGACTGCTCGGATTGGCCTCCACATTGGTTGGGTTCCTCCACATCTTTGTCCCAACAGGAACCTGTCTCAAACTGAGGGAATTTGAGCGTGGTCGGAGGTCCCCGGGTCTTTTCCTCTTTTATGGGCGTAGTGGTGGTATCAGAGGTCCAGAGGGGAGAAATGGCAGGTGTTGGGCCAGGAGATGTGCAATGACGGTCCAAGATATTTTTTTTGGATTTGGGAGTATCGAATTCTAAGAGGGTGTGTGGGAAGTCTTTTCTGTTACTGCACTGCGGACTGCCCTGCAGACTGCACTGCAGACTGCACTGCAGACTGCACTGCAGACTGCAGATGGCTCATGTACTGTACAACCAAAACGGTCGCATTGATGGATTTGAAGCTGAAACGGAAGCCCAGACCTGCCAGGAAGCACGCTGGAGTTCTGAGATATGCTGATTGAATTGGAGGAATTCTTCATGCAATGAGAGCGCCATACATTGGCAATAGATGGTGTGGAACATGACATAACTCTTCTTTTTGCGTTTGTTCAGTTTCCAAGTTCAGGGGCCTTCGGGTGCGATGCAACAGCCCACTTGGAGCTCTCTTCTTTAACAGTTCAAGCTTGTAGACATCTGGATATCAGCTTGTTTCACCTTCCAAGAAGCTGGAGTGGGTCTACAGGTAAAAAAGGATCCTTGTGTGTCGGAAGAAGAGTTTATATAATAGTCGATTCAGATGCAGTCCCGTTTCCGTCCATTATCCAATTCGGATCCAAATGTTTCGTCTTGCATGTCAATATTCATTCCTTTCAAGAAGGGCCCGGAAGGGCTCCTTTCAATGGTTTTGTGCTATGCCACCGCTGCAGAGGAGAGAGCATAGGTCAGAACCTGCCGACATCTACCGCAAACGGAAGAGGAAAGACCTGAGATCCCTAATTCTCAATGGCATCGTCCTTAAGTCCTCGCCAAGATTCACCAGCATAGCATTGGCTTAAAGCGATCATCAAATACGCATCAAGACACACACGCACATATATCAGCCTGGACAGTTGACCGAGGCACAGACGATAGATTAGTCCAAGGATGTTCAATGATTCGAGTAATCTGGCAAAGTTACAGAGCATCCAGAGGCATTTGAACAAGGTCTGCTGCAACTGCCCCCCAAAAGCAAAGCTCGAACATGACTTCAAATCACACTTCTGCACCCAAAGTTTCTGTTCTAAAGACATCTTCCGAAACTACTGCACGGCTCGGTGCAGCCGAAGTCGATTGTTTCACTAGGCCCTTCTCATGGAGTGGACCTAGTGTCCTTGCGTGACCGAGGGGTTGGCCTATGAGTCTGCAGCTGCAGGTGGGGTTGCACAGTGGTGACCCAAGGCCATCCCCAGTGGTGACCTACGCGGTACATGGCATCACATTTAAGTGGATTGCTCGGTCAAAACCAATATACAAAGGAAGACATCTGCAAAAATGATGAAGTGGGTCACGACAATGGTCTGAGAGTCTCCTTTCTGTTTTTGCTCAGATACTTTCTCACTACTCATGCCTCAAGGGTGCACCACATTTGCCCACCGTGCTTGGAAGATTGGAAGGCAAAGGCGGCTGGAAGGGCAACGGGTCCAGGGCAACTGGTTTGCTCCTGAGGTGTCTCCACACGTTGCCGTGCTGGGGTCGCTCTTCCTCTCCTTTGTCTTCGTCACTTGGGACGCAGACTTCTTTGCAAAGGGACATGGATTCTGCACCTCGAGCTCGGATGAGCTCGGCGCCTTTTCCCCCATGTTCCACCCCGTTTTGGAGGTCGACCTCACCGAGCTTTCGGGCTTTCGGTTTGGCTTCGGGGTCGGTGGAGGGTCTTTAGGGTGGAGCCGCCGTGTGACACTGAGGTCGCGTCCCTGCATGTCCGGGCCTTGGGCGAAAAAGCGAAGGACCGGGGAGTCCAACAGCACGGCATGTGTTTGAAGAGGTGAGTTGAGACTCTCAGACTATCTCAGACGGCATTCTGCCAAGATTTGGAAGCTGGCGGGCTACAAGGATTTGAATCGAGATGAAGCAGGTCTGTTTCTGTTGGGATGGGATTGTCGACAAGCACAGAGCAAATTTACTTTTCGAGTCGAGTCCTGCTGTGACACGTGGATGAGTTGGAGAGCTTGATTTTCCTGCAAAGCAGTAGCCAAGAGTTTATTACTTTTTTTTTTCTCCACCAGTTTCAATTGCCCAAGAATGGCAGGAACAATTCAGCGTAGATTTCTTTCCGCTATCCTGTCCTGTTTGTGCTCGGTGCATGCCTCAGAGAAAGACAGGTAGTTGTCCAAACTGCATCATTGACCTAGCACACGCAGAAACTGAAGAAAGAACAGGCCTAAGAGTACAGGGGTTGGAATGGGCCCAATGTACGGCCTGTACGGCCTTGTTTGCACACTCACCTTTCCCCATGCATCGAACAGCAGGAACCGAAGCGTCATGTGCGTCCAGATGCTACAGGTCATGCTGATCCGCGCCTTGTCAAGCACAGTGCCAGAGGGCATGTGTGGAGCCTAGGAGAAACGTAAAGAGCGTTTACTTTTTCTCTGAAAGATCTCCTTTGATACTGCATATGCATGCATATGTCCTTTTCACAACTGAGGGGTGAGACTGTTAAGGTTTTCATTTTTGTTGGGGATATCTTGTGATCCTCAACAACGTGATCCTCCGAAGAGGTTCCAGGTTCCCGTTGCACTTCAGGCCCGGACGCGTTCCCGTGTTGGTTCGTGTTTTCGGCTCCCCCACGGGGTAGCCTGAGGCCTGGTTTGTCTCTTGCAGAGCTTCTTGGGCTTAGGCGGTGGGGGCGGTGTTTATTCTCAAACGGTTAAGACGCTGACATGTCAACATTCTAGAGTCTGTTCTGCTGCAGTTGCAGATGGTACATCCGGCGTTGATGCACTTTCAGATGCATATGCCCCAGTTCAACAGATGGTGTCTCTGCAAGCAGGTGCCTCAAAACAGTAGTACCTTTTGCACTTTCGTTCGGTGTTTCTGATTTAGTTATACTATACACAGTAATTATTAGTATATAAGTTCTGTCACGACCAGGAGCACTGTGCTCGCTGATAAGTTTGGATGAGCTTCGCAGGTGTGCTTTCGTAACCACGGTCCGAAGGCCAAGTGAGGCCAAGTGTTGTGGAGCTTTTGGGTTCCGAAACCAAAAAGAAGAAGAAGAACACTGTAGAATTCCTTTGACAAGAGGGAGGTCAGGAAGAAGGACCCGTGTCTCATCAGTGTCTTGTTGTTGCTGTTGTTGTTGCTGCTGCCGCTGGATGTGACATGATCTCACTCTATAGGGCATTCCGCAACAAACTGGGTTATAACTACACTCAAGGCTTGGAAAGCTACTATAAAGATATCTTGGAAACAGTTCATTCATTGCACCTGCTTTCGAACATGTTGATAGTTTATGTCAAAGAAGCAGATAAGCACCAGAAAAGCAGTAAAGGAATCCTGTTTGGCTGAGGCCAGTGTGAACTGTGTGCTCTTGACCGCGTCTCTTTTCTTGGGACCTCTTGCCACTTGCCACAAACATGGTGGATCGAAACAGAGAGGAATCAATCATGTGATCGTGTTGGGAGAATCAATAGGACTAAGGTCACTCACAGATCTTCTTCACTCCTCACATGATGCAGTGTCGGAGAATCATGAGAAGGCAATGCAGTGCCACCTCTTGATCGCAGCAGAGAGAAACCCAACGCTGTCAGCAAGTGTGAGGTGCAACATTGGTTTACTGTGAGCCAAGGCAGGGCGCCTGAGATGTTTGTGATTTTGCCCCGGATCGTACAGTGACTAGAGCATGTTCAGCCTGACGATTTCTGCCAGGAGAATCCAAGTTCCTCTTCTCAGTGGAAGCAGGCACTATGGCTTCAGTGCTTCCAGAATGGGCACCTTTCATTGTTAAGACATTTTGGCCCGGAGACCTTGCCTTGTTGTGCGAAAGAACCGGGACAAGAACCGTCCGGCTTTTCGTCGGCCTTGTCCATGGAACGCACTGGCTCACCACAAGGAGACAAGAAACACCAAGACCCTGCCTGGCAGGCTTTTGGGTCCTCACTCGAAACTTGATCCTGGCACCCATCACCGAGGAGACACCTCCAGGGGCGCAGGGTTGGCGGGCCGTGCGTGTCGCATCGTTTGGCGATGGAAAACGCTCGTGGCGTGGGTTGAGCCTCCCAAGGAGCTCGTCTTCCGAGCCTGCTTGGTGCGCTTGTGGGTTGGGAACTTGACAGTCCGCGTATGACTTGGAACATGTCAAGAGGTGTGAAGACGAGAACGAGTTGGAGAAGAGCTGGTCTCTGACCAGCTTTTTCCAGAGTGCGGATATATATTGGGATACGATTGGATGACCATCCTACATGCACCACTGATTTATCAGAGCAGATGGTGTTTTGAACATTGCAGCCAACAAGAACAAACAACGCTTCAAATACAACACAGCCCAGTCTCATCCCTCCTCTGAGATATATGTGTAGGTTGGATCCTGCCCCTCCACGAACTACTAAACCTCTTTGTCTGCGGGAAGAGCACCAAAGAGGCCTGGACTCAGAAGCTAGCTGGGTCACAAGCTGGCCTCTTGGTCTTCCCTTGATGCCCTGGAAGAGACCCACATCGAACCTGAAAACCACTCGTTTGTAGAGGAATATAGTCTTCCAAAGGTCCATTTTCAGCTTTGTTAATCTTCCCGGAACTTTCCGGGTGCATGTTTTCTTGCTTCCTCGAAGTGTCCCATCCATCCCTTCCATTGTTTGTTATTCTTGGTAGCCACTTTGATGTTCCCTCTGACGTGTCTAACCCTTTTCTCTCTTGCCAGTGCTACCTCGTCAGTCACGGTCCCTTCAGCCTCCTCATGTAGCTTGTCCTTTTTGGGGACGGCCTTCTCCACTGGCCCTGTCCAGCTTTCGACGCCTTCCTGTCTCAGTTTGTGCGCCATGGCTTTTCTCGTGCAGAGAGCCGCGCAAGTCGTCTGGTGTGTTGCAGGCCTTCTCAGTCTTTTTCATCTGGTCAAGACTAAAGACATCTAAAAACACTATTGTTTATATACGCCTGTGCCAAGAAGGACCACTCGGACATTTATATGTGAGTTTGTCAGACTTTTTTCAAAAGGGATTGTATCTTATATACATGTTCTCAGACCCTTTTAGCAGCAAAAGTTGTTTTGCGTATTCTCGTCCTTAAGATTGTGGTTACAAGTCGTCTCATGTGCTGATCCAGCGGTGAGACGACCCGATCCAGCAAGGTCTCGGCCTCCTTTCCCTTGAGAACCATCATCTTCTGCAGCCCTTTTTGCTTCGTGGGGATTCCAAAGAGGCACAGCATTTAGCCTGACATGTTGATAGGACTTATGAAGCAAGCAAAGCAAGCAGTTTCAAGCAACTTCTAGGATTTGCAAAGGAAGCTTGGAACATTGCCAGTCACAGCTTTTTTTGAGCGACAAGTGCTTGCTGAGCTTGCTCTTGCCAAGGCCTTAGCCCACACACATCACTTCATTGAGCATGTGAGGAGGACAAGCGAAGCTGCCTTTTTTTTGGATGCGACAAGAGCTTTGGGGAAAGGACGTGTCCAAAACCCAGTCTCATAGATGGCAGGAGTCACATCGGACACCTCGTTCAAACAAAGGTCCAGAAAAAGCCAAGCAGGAAGACTGTCCAAAGGAAGACTAGTTCATTGCGAGAAGTATTTGAGGACGAAGAGCAAGAAGACTGCGCTGCTGCAGGCCTAACTTTGCATTTGGTCATTCAAGCATCGATGTATCGATTTGCATGTAGATGACTGGAGTGTGGCCTTCCAAGCGGTGGTAGAAAGACCTCCCATGTGGCCACATGCTGACTGCAGGTTCTCTTCCAGGTCCTGTTCTCAACCTTGGAAGCCTTGCCGTGTTTTCTCTGGCCATGAGAATTCAAGAAGCACTTCTTTTGTTGCTGCTCAGTTGGCTTCATCAGGTCTTCTACACATCCTTGTTTGGGATTTATTCCAATTTCCTGCTGATCAGGACTGGCGTTGTCCTAGAGATCGTTATGTACATGAGATTTCAGGGTTGTTGGGTTGTTCTGACTCCTTGCCTTGTGTGATGTCGGCCCGACTCCTTGCTCGCATCAGTTTTTTTTGAAGGACTGGCTCGCTGATAGCTGTGATTCTGGCCCACACTTTCTGCAACCACCAGGCGAGTATTTTGCAGGAACTCTTCGCAAAGGGTTTTCGATCGAACGCGGTTGCTTGCTCATGTTTGCTCACACATTTTGCTGAAAGAAGGCATGTTGACTCATGATTCAACTCATGGTCCTCAAACGTAGCATCCCAATGTCATGAACTCGGTCTGCTCGAGGGCTTTCCCGACATCACCTTCCTCATCTCTAGCACCGAATGGTTGCACGAGCCAATCCCTCAAGATATTGCCCAGCCATGTGGACGTGTACCTCAATTGTTGGAACAGTTGCAATGATTGCTGGAGAGGAAGCTGGGAAGCTAAGGCATCGGAAGTGGCTGGGCGGAGTGTACGTTTGCGGGACTGTGCCAACTTGCAGCGGATTTGCCCTTTGTTGAGTAACAGTTAAGTAGTTTGATCGACTAGTTGAGTTGCCCAGACTATCATTCTGCGCTTGTGATTTGATGATCCCGCAGGATACTAGCTTTTGCCTGTCTTGCTGGGCCACTGAAGCTTGGCCTTTTGCAGAGCATCCATTTGGACTTCAGCAAGCTAGATGCTTCTCCGGTCATTTCCAAAGCTTAGACGCAAATCCAGACTTGTCGTTTCCAGACTTGTAGTATATATGCAGAAGTGTATTGCTGATTCTACAATTGTTTTGTTCCTATTCCAAGGGTGCTTTACTATTTTATTTTACACTTCAGTATGTCCCTTGCTTGTTCTCAACCAGAATGGAGAAGTGGGGTCCCTGTTGATTCAGCAACTGGTCTAGTGCGAGTGCTTGCCAAGGACAGCTGGCTTTCCATCCACTTTCGTGAGCAAGTGAAATTTCTGCACGAAAGAGAGCTTCGGAGAAGCAGAAAAAAGTCAGAGAGCTAAATCGATCATGTGGTGCCAGCAAGTGTGGTGCCAGTACGTTGGCTGCCAGTCTTCAGAGCCTGCATTTCTGAGAAATCCCTCGGCCTTGGCGCCTCGGCAGCCGAGCCGGCACCATGCCGGCACCTCATGGTGGACGTTTGCTCACACAGGAAATGGTCGTCGCAGCAAAAAGGGCTCAAGCAGTGAGACATACAGACAGGTTTTCATCTCATTGCAAGCTGGAGAGGGCAAATTCACTTTAGATGCTCCCAACAATTTTGAAGCGGACGAATTACACCCCTTAGCCTATATAGCTTTCTTCGTTGCGTTCCTAAAAGTCCCAGACAACTTCATTGCCAGGACCCACTAGGAGACAGGGCGATGCACAAAGTTGCCAGAACAGCCGTGGCTGTAAACAATGCGCGTGCAGCTTTCTTGAGGCACGTGAACCAATGGAGCCTGGAATCATTGTGAGATGTCAGCAGCACTCAGAACACAAGCTGTGGGAGCATGTACGGCCTCTAAATCATGTCAATTTCAACACAAGCTAAGAATTTGTAGGGTACATATTATTTATATCATATTATTATGTCTCATCCTCCCAAAAGGGCCTTTGCTCTTTTCGCGTGACGCATTGGGGCTTCTTTTTTTTGCTGCGGGGTGTCGTCTCATTGAGGCTTCGGAAAGATGATTTGCGCAGTGAGATGGTTCCCTTAGAAGAGCCCTGGAAGCTGCTGAAAAGCCTTGGCAGCTTCAAGGCGCGCAAAAACCTGACGCGTTGGCGGGCTGAGAAGAGGTCAATTGGGGTGAGGTGATGCAGTCCCGTCTGAAGGATTTGCCAGTGATCTACGCTCAGGGAACTCATCAGCCCTGTGTGCCAAACTGGTTTGACATTGGAGACCTCCCAGAATTTTCTCCTCCATTTTGGTGGCAAAAACGACCGAGAGCTGATGTAGCAGGTCCCAGAGCTTTTGTTCTGACCAACTCAACTCACCCGTTGGTGACACGTGCCGTTCATCCTGTTCTTCCCTTAGTAAGTTCCTCGATGTACCTCGACCCTCGTGACCTGACAGCCTCAGGACAATGAGCTCAGAAGCATCTTTGATGCTGTGGGCGTTGTGGCCGTGACCTGAGCTCTGTTGGCATTCTGTGACCAGTGACCTGAGCTGTGTCTGAAAAGAGCATGTGCCACAAGCCACTTGAAGAAGGACAACGGAGAACATTGCATGAACATCCAAATCTATCAGAATGGTGGGATCCTCAACATTCGGGTTTTGTACCCTGCCTCGAGAGCTCCTCCCTCGAGTCCTCGAGCTGGGAAAACCCCAGGGACGAATCCTGAATATCTTCTGTGAGAACTGCCAAATCACATCAAATCACCTTTGCATGTGAACTCTCGGCTGTATTGGTCGCCCTTCAGGATGGCTGTGTATCCATGGAGGACCTCTTCGACTGGATGCAAGATGACGATACGCCCCTCGCTGCACGGGTGAAGGCCCAGTGGATTGGCCCGTTGACCCACGTGCTACCGGACACACTGCATGTGGCCTGGTGCCGGGAGCAGACGGTTTGTAAAGTGAGAGCACCAACCATTGTGTTGACAAAGGGATTCTGTCGACCTGCAGCCAAATGGCTCAAGCTTCCTCTTAGAGCGATCAATCGGCCCTGGAAGATTTGTCTCTTGAGATCCCAAAAAACCTTCTCAATCAAGCAAGTGCCCTCCAGCTTCTTTTGCCAGTGCAAAAAGGGGTATATAAGCAGGGAAAGGCAACCTACACGAAGAATCGATTCCAAGAAGGACGCAAAGGGACTGATGCTGCCTTGTATTGTTGTGCCGGCCGTGCCATGGCAGAGCCAACCCAGCCACAGCTTTGGAAGCCGCCCATCCATTGACCGAGGACCACACGGTCTGAAAGCCGAAGCCTTGCAAAATCCTTATTCACCCACCGTCACCCAGAATTTGAATGTGGCTCACCAATGGTTTTTCGGGTTTTCGTATGGGCAGGTCTTCAAGTGTCGACTGCAAGATAAGAGAGACTTTCAATTTGTCGCTCTGGGGGTGCGTTCCCGCCTCACGGTGAGGAATCTCAGGACGGCAGCTCCCATGGCGTTCTGCGGCGGCACTGGTGGCGAAACACCTCTACGGCAAGAGGCGGGCTGGACTGCAGCCTTGGCAATGTGATGAATGTTGGTCAGGAAGATGGATTTGCTGTGAGCAACATTGACATTGATGACTTTGCCATCCAGTTGCAATTGGAGCTCATAGAGCCAACGGATTTAGCCGTGCAGACTGGCCTCTAGTTACTTGAGGCACAAGCGCACCATATGTCCTGTCGTTTTGCACAGAACTTTCGATTCACAGAACTGCAACAGGCGGTGGATCAAACGAGCTGCGCTCGTGCAGGATGAGGATTCGCTGGCAGTGCAAAGGTGGGCTGCTGGGCATGGATCAGCAAGCTTTGTTGGGGTTCTTCTTGAAGCCAGAATATTTGAGGATTTTGGGACACGAACCGCAGAAACGCATGAAACTGCTTCTTCTCTTCCCGGCACCGAGGTTGATACCATGATCTTGGGCCTGGACTTGTGCCCCTTCGCTCAGGCCCCGGCCCAAAGAAACGGCCTGAAGGTCTTGAGCAGCACTGGATGCAGTGGAGAAGATGTGCTTGAGGATTTGCAGTTCGAGGCCGAGGGGGGTGGAACCAGTGAAACCGATGGATTCCTATATAGTCATGGAATAGCTTCTAGTTACTAGTTACTAGTAAGCACTTGCTCTTAGTAGTAAGGCCAGGAGCCCCTAGTAGCGTCCTTGCTCCTAGTATATAGTAGGGCCAGGAGCCCCATGGTAGCGTCCTAGTCATGGAATCCCATGGAATCCTAGTTGGCTTGTTTGAGCCACTTTGGCTTGTTCAAAGCTCGTTTTCCAGAGGGTCTTGCCAGCTGATCGCTCTGATTACCCTGTTGTATGTCTGTACACCTGTACTGATTGGTTTCTTTTGCGGTGCATGGTCATCGATAATGCTTTTCTCACTTGCTACTCATCTGCTCTATGATCATTTTGTTGGTTCTTGGTGCTTTGCTCGCTCGGTCACGGTTCGTTGGACATCAATGAGTCGGCTCATAGACGTTCTTTTCGCAGTGGGTAAGTGCTGAGCCCAAGGCCGAGATCCTGCAAGCACAAGATCCTGAAATGCCTGCGACCACGCTGCTGGTCTGTGGCCATGTGCCAGAATGGCTGGACCGGCGCTTTTCGATGTTTGGAGCGACCAACCGAGGGCGGCGCCGCAAAATGTCACAAAATGAGTGGTGAAACCAGCAGACTGGGCGGCACAATTTACTGAAGGGCTGCGATTAGAAAGAAGTCAACATAAATGGGTGGTGGTTGTTGTCAGTGACCCATGACCCATGACCCAAGGTGCTTCTAAAGAGTCACATGAATAAGTCGACTTCAACCTCCAAATCCCACATCCCATCCTCATGCTTGGCGCCTCATTGAGGTCATGCTTGGCTTGTAGTGCCTGTGGTGTTTGTTTTTTTGTTTTCGTCGGTGTCCTGCAGCGTTGGTGTATCCGGAGGACTTCAATCAATTCCATGAGTTCTATGCTCGGGAGCTTCAGAATGGACGTGTGCTATCGCGCATGTTGGGCCTGGAAGTAGCAATTGTTGCCTTTCACCCAGACTGTGACTTGGTGATTTAACACGTCAGGGCCTGCAATTTCTGACTTGAACTGGGTCGTGGTTTGTTGTTTGTTGCACAGCTAGAGGGACAATTTATGATGTCATGGGATCTGGAATTCGGCACAGTCCTTTGTATTGATGGGACATTCTGCCACCCAAAACAACTGAAAAGCCTAAGTTCCACCCTCTCCAGTTCGACAACCCAACGCAGCGATCGTCTTGAAGTCTTACCGTCGTCTCAATGGCCTCAGGTGCCAGCTCTGAGCTAGTTGCTGGCGGTGAGGTGGCTGTGCAGTATGATGGTGAGACCTGTTTGGCCCAGGTGCTGAAGGCGAGGCAAAAAAACGCACTGGCATGTGCAATCAGTGTTGAAAAGTCACACAATCAATGAGACTGCACTGGCAAGAAAGGCCTGCCCAAGGCCGGCCATGGGCCATTGCCACACCTTCGAATCCGCCGACTCGGACGGCTTTCGGATTCACGGTTCAGCGGTTGCGGTCGGGTCTCGAAGCCTTTCATGTCTATAGAAAGAGTCTTTCAAGACCCCATGAGTCCTTGAGTCATGATCAAATCGTCATGAATCCATGAAAAACACGAGTCAACGATGGTTCGACCGTGCATGTTTCACGTGTCAGGAAACGGACCGTGAGATGCTCTCAGTTCGCCTTCTGGGTCGAATCATTGAGAGCACTTTGTCCGAGGAGGAGGAGAACGGAGAGTGGGATAGAGAGAGAGGGAGAGACAGAGACGGGTGCCACGTGTGAGACAGGTGCTTGGACACCTGCTCTCCCCTTCAAGATTTGTATTGATCATGGGACGTGGTGGAACCATGAAAGTAGTGAAAGTATCCATGTCGGGACCCTCTGTATGGTCTACAACCTTGAGATCAAAAACTGCAAGCACGCCGAGCAACTCCAACTCAATCAGAGTTCCTGGGGAAAAACACATGGAAAAACAATAGAGATGTCCTGGTCAAACAAGCAACATCCTCAGACAAGCATGGGTCTCATCTTCCCCATTTTTAGGCACAGATCTTTCTCCTCAGCTCCCCGGTGAACGCCGGTCCGAGCGCCCCGAGCCGAGAGCGCTGGTGACCCCGAACCCCAGAGGAGGGTGAAGATGTCGCGATCCAAGCGTTCGACCAGGAAGAGGAGGTGCGTTCGACCTGCAAGTGAAGAAGAATGACTGATAAAAAAAAAATTATATATATATATATATAGATAAGCAATGATAAGCACAAGTAAGTATTGTAGATAAGCACAATTGTATTGTCAGTACATGTTTGTATAGAAAAACGAGTATACACACATGTGTAATTTTCAAGTTGTAAACTTAGTCGTCTACAGATGAGAAGTGCACCTTTTCATCCTCAGGTGCTGTGCCGCCGCAGCGACGTGCTTTGGGCCCTGGACACCGACTCGGGTCGAAGCGGAGCCGACGCCCGCGAGGCGCTGGCGCGCGCGCCGCGGCCGGTGCTGCACCTGCTGCGGAGCAATGACCTGGCGCGAGTGGCGCAGGAGGAGCGGGAGGAGGTCTATCGACACAACGCGCCTGAGCAGCAGGAAACGTGCCATGACATGGGTGACAGACAGCTGGGTATTGAAGCAAAGCTGGAACTGATGATGAGCTTCTATGAAAGGGAGAACCTCGAAATGCATTGGCAGCTTACAGCTCATCTGTGAAGCAGAATCAAAACGTGGCTTTCTTCAGCAAAATCAGCAAAATCTGTTCACAATGCATGTGCAGAGAAAGGCAGAAGCTCAAGTGCCAAGCTGAAGCTTCTATCCATTCTGCTGGTAACAACAAGAGCTGAAGCAGTGGCCTGACAACGTACACACTAGAAGCATTTTTGTCGGACATCAAATTATTTCTGTTTCAATTAAGATGTCATTTGCTTATAATTTAGAGTTTAACAAAACCATTAATAGACTAGTACCATAGAAATCTTCCATAATTCATTTATTTTGTGAATGAAATTGAATGAACCACTTAATTGGTGCAGTGGTACAAAGCTTCATGCCACTTCTGGGTTCACTCCAACCTGTTTTAAGTTGTCTCCTTTGAGGTGCCTGTTTGATTGAATCTCATCCATTTGAAGGGGCGTTTTGACCGCAATGCTTTGCGCGCACGAGTCAGGACCATCTGTTGGATCGAATGGGCATCGATGCCTTTGAAGAGCTTATCCGGCAGTGCGGATAAAAGAGTTTTGCAGTTGCTCGCCGGTCCTGACTTTTTTCAAGCCTGAGAGTTCGGACATGAAGAACAGCTGGTCGGTGAGAAGGATTGAGAGGATTCTTGCTGGAAATCGGAACTATCAAAGGAAGTGTCACAACAGTTCTTTGCACCAGCTGGAAGGAAGATGTCAAGAGGGCAGGAAGAGGTCGCTTTGTCAAATTTCGGTTTTCGCAATCCAATCTAGACTTCCCAAACACGAACTAGAGGTCTAGTAAGAGTATATGCATGATTTTTCCAGTATCGGTCGCTGAGAAACACCGGAGGCGATTTCTTTTATTACCCTGAATGATGAACTTTGAAAGGTACAGAACATGTTGTCGTCTGCTTCCTTGACCAAGCCAGATGCTTCGTATGAAGACTTTTGGCACCCGGCGACCCCCGCCACGGCGACCACCGCACCTTGCACCTCCCTCGCTTACCTCGCCTCAGTCGCGCTCGGTAGGCGGCCTTGATGCCTGGTTCAGATGTCCGGGGACTCGAGCCATAGTTCCCCCCCTGTAGAATAGATCACCCGGCCACTAGTAGCGAACCTTGCTAGTAGTCATGCCGCAATGCCCTTGTTACTAGTAGCGATGCACTTGTTACTAGTAGCTCTCTTTTCTTAGACGCCGGAGGGATCCTCTGCGCTTCATTCAACCAGCAGTTCGCTGAGGAGAATCCTGAGACGATCCTCTACAGCTTTTGTGTGCCAGGTAGCGCAAACCTCAGGTCTGGTTTCAGTTTGGCGGGCTTCTTCGCCTTAGCTCAACTCAACTGCTCGGCCTTTTCAGTGGAGATCTGCGTTTCCACACCGGTTTGAAGCGCAGAACTGAGGTTTGGAGTGGGATGGCAAGACTGGCCCTCAGTTCTCAGGACCCGCTGTGGGGCAGACCGGTTCCGCACCTTGAAGACCGGTGACCGTAGACACTGGCACTGGTGTTTCCAATCTGTGATTTTGAAAACAGCAACCGTTTCCTGTTCTCTTTTGTTTTTTGTGAACTTCCGCCCTGGCGGCTCGCCGTAACTTCACCAGGTCCTTCTTGAAGCTGTGCAAAGACACTGGCATCATCGACAGCTCCTTCACGGCCGTGGATGCGGATCTCACCTTTGCCAAGGCAGCTTGGGTTATATTCCTCAAACAGTGTGGTAACACTAGGTAGTAGTTAAGGGCTGGTGTTTAATCGAGGTGTTGCATCGGGGCGTTTGTGGTGCCGTGCGCATTTTCGGACACGGTGGTCACTTTTCGTGGCAGGCTCAAGGGAAACCTCGTGGGTCCCAAGTCGACTTTTCGTGACAGGTGCAAGGGATCGAAGCGCCTTTACTTCGATGTGTAGATTTCGGCAGGCGCAGCACTTTGGACGTGGTGGTAATCTTCGACGTGCTCTGATTTCGTGACAGGTGCAGTGAACCGCGACTTTTGGACATGTGGCTCGTTTTCAGAAATCGTGGCAGGTGCAGTACTTTGTGGACCTTGAAGTGCAGATTTCGTGCCAGGTGCGGTGCAGTACTTTTGTGGGCCTTGAGTTGCAGATTTCGCGGCAGGTGAAGTACTTTGTGTGCAGACTTCGTGGCAGGCGCAGTACTTTGTGGACCTTGAAGTGCAGATTTCGTGGCAGGCGCAGTACTTTATGGACCTTGAAGTGCAGATTTCGTGGCAGGTGGGCCTTGAAGTGGAGATTTCGTGGCAGGTGAGTGCTTTGTCGACCTTGAACTGCAGATATCGTGGCAGGTGCAGTGCTTTGTGGACCTTGAAGTGCAGACTTCGTGGCAGGCGCAGCACTTTGTGGGCCTTGAAGTGCAGATTTCGTGGCAGGTGCAGTACTTTGTGGATCCCAGCTTAGGCCCCCATCCACCACCAATTACCACCCACCACTATTACCATCACCACCATCACCATCACCACCATCACCACCAATCACCATCACCACCATCCCACCATCACCACCACCACCATCACCACCACCACCATCACCACGATCTCCACCTTCATGCACCACCAGCACATCTCTGCACCCAATGCGTCTACATCTCTAGACTTTCTGCTGCTACACCTCACACGCTGTTTGGGGTCTCTTGCCGGGAGGGTTTTTTCAAGTAGAAACTTGCATATCATCGTAATAGCAACCAACCTGATAGCAATGGCCTCCTTCCCTCACCATGTGAATCGCGTGGAAGTGAATCGGAGCAGCTTGATGCGCCAGGTGTTGAAGAAGGGCCAGAGACGGCTCAGTCTCCCACAGTTGCATGAGGCACAGGATTGTGGAAGAATGTGTCAACTCTTCCCAAACAGGCTGGAGGCCCCAAAGGGCATGTTCCCATAGATCTATGCAATCTTTGTTTTCTCAAACGTTGGCTTTCCAACGTTGCCCTTCCCCTTGAAAATCGAGCTCTCTTGCACGCAAGCCTCGCAGCAGCTGCAGTTCCCCATGAAACAATATTTCGACATTTTCCTCTTGCCCGTTGATCTGATTTGGGATAAACATGTTTGATCTACATGTGTGCCCATTGCACATGGCAGCGTCCAAACTTCGTTTGTCTTCGAGAGGCGCTTACAGCTGTGGCAGCCAAGAAGGGCGTGCGGGTGCCCGGTCAAGACCCTGAAAACCATTGGGTTTTGAAATGTACGAATAACTCTTGCTTTGCAACCCGCACGAGTGGCATGTGGGTGTATTTTAACAGGGGGACCTACCCAAGTAACCTGACGCTAGATTGTACGGCCCCATATACGCGGAAATGTGTTTCACTTGTTGAACATGTTTTTTTGACTCTCGGCCCCGCAGCTGGTGACGCTGGTTGACGCTCGCGTAGTCCGCGTTCCGCGAGAAATTCCGTGGGTGCCAAGATGGGTCACCGGCCAAGTTGCGAAGCGCGGTCAGCCACAGACGCGGTCCAGAAGTACAACCCCAAAACGTTTACGAAGAGGACGCAGGAAGAAGCCTGGAAGCACATGAGGCACAGCACTCTGCAAACGCTTCTAGGGGATTGCATTTTGTGATGCTGTGATTTGGATGTATAGAGATTGAGAACCGTTCAAGTGCTGATCAGCTTGCTAGTAGACGAGTCATTTCTCATCAACACTACTTGGATCAGCTTGGAAATGACTATCTATCTTGCTGTTTGAAGCTGGAGTCGAATGCTGAGGACGTGGACAATGCTGTTGGCTTTTGGTTCAGCCTCCTCGACGAGCGCGTGAACGCGCACCGTTCACCAGCTCAGCGCCTTGGCCCCAATCCCCCTGAAAGATGCAGTTCACGACCAAGTGAGACTCGACTCAGTCTGTTTGACTGGGTTTTGAGTGGGTTGCAAGGTTTTCCTTCGCTTTTCAGTTCTGAGTTCCTTGCGGGTGGGGGATCCCCTTCGAAAGACCCGCCGACATGAAATGAAAGGCTCTGGATGGCAACCAGATGACTCGTTGAGTCTCTCCATGGCATGTTCATCGAGTTCAGTTGAACGTTCTTGGGATTTTCGGATGGATTTTGGGAGACCAACATCTTCGTTCTCCTTTATTTCGTGTGCAGCAAGATGGGCCACTGGCTGCTAGCAGCTGCCAATGATTTTGATCGGCTTGGATTGAGTCCAACCGGGGTTCAACCAGTTGTCCACAGAGTCTTTCACCGTGGTCCTCGCCCCGTTGGTCGTTCTACCAACCGCAACTCCTTTGCAGAGGGAGACACACTCAACTGCGGTTGTGTGATGAATGGGTCCTTTAGAGATCAACCAATTCGACCGTACGACGGTCCAACCGAACGCGTGAATCGGCGGGGCACCGATTGAAAACAGCCGGTCTGTTGGGGGCAGCCCAGTTACAGTAACGGTCCAAGCAAGTGACGGTCCAAGTGCCAGGATCTGGGAGGTTTTGAAGCAAATTGCTCAAGCCACGGATTACTTCAGCGATTGCATCCACGGCATCTTCGAGGATCCTGTGGGCGGGTCACAGTCACAGTGTATCCAGTGGATGGGACGAAGGACCGCTCAGCTTTGGGTTGAACGTCTTTTTGTTCACCCTTTTTGTGGGCTAGGAGTATTTATGCTTATTTGCGATCAAAGCATGAATTCATGCTTAGCCTTGGGTTTTTGATTCCATTTGGTCTTTTGATGTATTTCTCGTTTCACGCCCACGAACAACGCCTCACCGCGGGTGCGCCGCGGGCACCGTGCCGCCGGTGCAGCGCCCTGTGCAGGACTGCGGATGGCCATCCAGGGATTTTCACCAAGAAGGGACCTGAAGACACTGGACCTGCGGCCGAGGATGCGGACTATGCAGATCTTGTGATGATCTACCTCTTCGCAGACGCTGCGACCTACTCAGCAGTGCCATTGCCGTCATTAGCGAGTCCGAACGCCGTGTCCCAAAGGCCACTCAAGAGGACTTGCAAAGACCATCTTTGTGTGAACTTTCGGCACTTGCAATGTTGCGCAGTTGATCCGGTCATTGCGGGCTAAGACCGCTGTGAGGTGAAGCATGTGGGGAGACGACGCTGAATGCGACAAGGAGTATGTAAACGGTTATACAGTATACACGTATGAATTGTGGTGGCAACTTTGGGTGTTTTGACTTCTGAGTCAATGGCCGCACTGTCACACTCCCCCCTTCCAAAGCTTCCAAGTGGGCCAAAAAGGGACATCTTCCTTGCACATCAGCGACACTCCCCACACAACCCTAGCCAATGCCAAGATCCTAATTCGGCCAATGCACAAAGAATCCAAGCTCATGTGATAAAAAGATGTGCTTTGCCGTCGCCCCATGGAGTCCATGCAGTTTGGCGGGTGAACCCGCCGGCTTGCTTCGCCTCGAGCAGTCCAAGCTTAGCCACAATTCTTGTCTGGTTCTAAGATCCTCCACATAGATGTCACAGCTGCGCCCGGTCCTGGTGACAAAAGGCAACATGTAACAGGGAGGTGCCTCATTTTTCCCAGTTTTCCCAACACATCTCCACTTCCCCCTTGAACCAACATCTCAGATTTTCCTTTCTCCGAACGAGAAGGGTCTCCCCCAATTGATGTTGCGCCGCCCCACGGTGCTCGGTTCGCGTGCCTGGTCCGCCCGGTCCGAGGTGGAGCGTGCCGAGCTGCTGGCGGAGGTCGCCGCGGCCCAGGGTCCGAAGCTCACGGGCACCAAGGCGTCGGAGTGACCGTGGGAGGAGACAGGTGGTTTGCTTGGGTCCGTGGTCTGTGAATCAAGGGTGTTATAAGGAGTGGTGAAGACTGAATGGCCTTTCAACGAGCAACATCCGTTGGCCATTGGTCCTGGACTTGCGAGATGCTGTGCGCGGTGACGCAATTCCATCCAGCAAGGGGACTAAAACATGCTTGCCACCATGCAGGTAGTTCATGTATCCAATGATGTCCTGCGGTCGGAAGTATCCCATGATGTCCCTTTTGTTTTACGTTCACGTCGAAAAGCTTGAATGGCTTCAAAGATTCAATGAATCTCACTGACTGGCTGGCTTCAGATATGCTGATGACACCAGCCACACCGAGCGAACAGCGGTTGCAATGCTAAATGAGTTTGGTGTTCATCCACCGTGCCATGGAGGTTGTGCCCCTGCGGCTGTACGAGAAGCCTGGCTCGAGCCAAAGATTTTTTAAAGAAGGCTTGGATGATTTTTTTCGATCCTAGTTCGGCGGCCTCCTTCAGCGGCCTCGTTCAGCTCGTGGGGTTCCCCCTGTGAGCTGGGATTCAGTGGTCAGATCTCACAGCTCGTAGAGGTCCGGACGATGCGTCAGGTCTGTGAAGCCAAGGTCCCATGGTGCGCAAGAGCTCCACTGTGTCGAGCTCCTCAGGCGGAGAGTGGGGCGCGGGGAGCGGGAGGGTGCTGTGTCATTCGGAGCAAGCGGGTCGCATGTGTCTTGTCGACTTGTGGGAAATGTAGACGTCAAGCCAGTTCCTGCATCCCCAATGTCTGGTAGTGGACCGCACATTTTGGGATTGTTTAGGTCTGTTTTCTCCAGAGATGGCAGGTGGAAGGCCCTGAACAAGGCCGAATCACAGCCCGAAGGAAGGCATCCTGGAAATAACGTTAAAAAGCAATTTCTTCCAAGTATGCTTCCCCGCCGTGCTTCTTCAATCTTCTTGCTCTTTGTTTTCAGGCCCGATCTCCGCAAGGAGTGGACAGCACAGGCCGGCAGATGGGGGACATGGACGGCAGTGGGATATCCACAGACCAAAGATCGGGATGACATAATTCATCCCCCATGCCAGAGACTGGGTGATGGATAAATGGTGATGGGGGTCCTGGCAGCAGCTGGTTTTTTGATCCAAGACAGAGCAACAAAAACATCCAGGTTAACCCGTTTGACCTCAAACATATGGTTGTCGATCTAAAGGTCCTAGACAGCATTGTGTATGACTATGATCCGGAACATATCAAAATCTCATTTGGCGAAAGTTTTTTCTCGAGTTGGCGAAAGTAAATATTTTTTTGGCAAAAGATCTGGCGAAAGATTAAATATGTACTTTTGTATGAATG
Organism: Durusdinium trenchii; assembly: GCA_963970005.1. Lineage (NCBI taxonomy): Eukaryota > Dinophyceae > Suessiales > Symbiodiniaceae > Durusdinium > Durusdinium trenchii. The sequence continues at coordinate 983,355 of CAXAMN010021496.1, read as the reverse complement.
TTCATTTGCTTCCTGAACAGCTGGTGGCAGTGACTCAGAAGTTAGATGAGCTGTGGAAGTTAGATAACCTGCTGCTGCGGCTACTGCTACTGCTACTGCTACTGCTACTGCTACTGCTACTCCTACTACTACTACTACTACTACTACTATTCCTGCTCCTGCTTTGGGGTGTGGCTTTGCCACAAAACTCTACCCCGCAAAAGGCGAACGTTTGGCGAAAGTTCAGCTCAAGATTGGCGAAAGTTCACCCTGCCACATCTGACCCCCAGCCCATTATGAGTAAGTTTGAGTGACCGGCTAGTACAGTGGTTCTTCCATTTTTGCTTCTTGCTGACACCCAGGAGAAACAAAAGAGACGTACAGGGTGTCAACAGTTAAGTAGAAGACACATGCTGACAAACAGTGAAGTTTCTATTTTGTGCTTGCCAGCAAAGAAGAAGCCATTGACGTGAACAAAACACAACAGACATGGCACACATAAAAACATACTTCGGCGAAAGATAAAACGCAGGAAGGCGAAAGTTTGGAAAACGTATTTTTTGGCGAAAATGACGGATCCCGGATAAAGGAATTTAGATCAACTCCCATATGTGGTAACATGTGATAACAAGGGAACTGGTCTTCTGCTCAACTCGATGTCAACCTCTCGATTGGCTCGATGTCAACATCTTCTACGACTCGACGAGCTCGTGACTCCATGTCGCAACGTCTCGGGAGGCCATGTCGCAACGTCTCGCATCGTCTGTAGAACCTGCACAGGAAAACAGGCTTCATCTACTGACGAATTTCATCCTTTCCTACGACCTTTCCTAATTTGAAGTTTCAAAGGTGTAGTTAAAGGTGTGTGTAAGTTTGGACACAAGTCTAGCACCAAGTGATTTACTACTTCCTTGGAACTGGTCAGGCAAGTTTTGTGCTATGACTTTGTTGAATGCCAAAGCCCCAAGGTTCAAAACCCATCTCTATTCCCAGCAGCTGGCTTTCATGCAACCAGTTGAAAAGCCTACCACCATCTACCACCTATTCTTGTGTCCATTCCTCCTCGTTTCTCCCAGATCCGCCCAGGATTTTGACCTCTGCAGCACAGGCCCTTCTGCGGCTCGGGCGCGTCCCTCGCGGCGTCCCTCGCGCCACCACGGTCGTACGGTCGTCAAGGTTGAAGGATCGGGTCGAAGGATACCGCAGTCCATCGACGTGGGTTTCACACGGGGGGGGCATCAAGTCCCCAAGAAACACGGAGTGTTCAACGTCTTCAGCTTCAACTCTCCCGTTGTGAGAATCTTCCGGGAGAATCTTCTGGATTGACGTGTAGTTGCGCGCTGATACACTGTTCTCTGTGAGTGAATGATGCTATCAGGATTATGCTTACAGAGATTATATACTGAATATTGCTGTTGCTGTGGGCATCAGCACTATCAAAAAAGCTGCGACAAAAATGCACATAACTGGTGGCACAGCACAAAGAACTGTGTCTACAAAGCCATGTGCCTTCAAAGCGACTAATCCTCAGCCTTGCCAGAACCCTTCTACACAAGCAAGCGTGAGAAAACCCCTGGCGGGTTGCTTTTGCAGTGGATGCCCAAGTGTTTCATACATCTTTTAATGATGCTACATGTCATGCCGATTCAAAGCCAAACGTGAAATGGTCGACGTGTCAGCAAATGCCACTTGGCTTTACAACATGGTCATCGTTTCACAGCGCGGTCGACCAATCCCCGCTGTCGACCATGTGACGAACATCGGGGGTCGGAGGAGGGGGGCCCGAGAGTTCCATCAGTAGTTCCATCTCTCTTTTTGGTCATTTGACAGTGCAACAAAACACGTAGTTTCAAACACCTTAAACATATATAGAGTAAACATTTGGGTTTTGACATTGCATATAGTTGTCGGTTTCTATCAGCAGCAAAAGCTCTTGATTTCAATAACCCACCTTCTAGACAGTCAGTTTGACGGTTTGGGTCGGGACTTCTGACAGGTTTTGCCCACTGTCAGCCAGGCAGTGGTCGCAGCAACACCATCCTTGAAGCAGGCCTGTCGCCACAAGGACTGCTGCCAACTTGGGCAGAGACACTCTGGGACGCCCCTGGCAGGATGGCACCAGCTCGTACCAAGAGGTCTTCCAGGCTTTTCCTTCGCGGCAGCACATTCATGGAATTGCTGGGCCGACACTTCCGCGATGAGAGCATTTTGGCAAACAATTCCGCCAAACATGTCAGAAAAACTCCCTTTACAGTCTACTTACAGTCTTGACACCATTTTGGCAAACACCCTTCTCATTCGTCGGTGTGTCAAATACGATTCCTCCACAACGATCTGACCATCGGCATGAGTGCTGCCGTGAACACGTGGAGTCGAGTGCTTGCCGTGGAAGGCTTTTTGCGGTCCACGAAATGCCATGGATGGTGCTGCATTCTCCAAGCTTTGCAAGGCACGTTGACGGGTTCCGGAGGAGGAGGGAACCTGAAAAAGGGAAGGCTGAGGAGCATGACCTCGGCAAAGCAACTGCATGCCATGTCCTTGCCGGTGGCATTGCGCCTCGGGCGCGTTGCGAGACTGCAATGATTCGGTACCTCACAGGTCTTGTACACAAGGAATCGAGGAATCGACGCAGTCTTGCACCATGTCTTGCCAGGACTGCCGCTTACTGGACCGGAGGCATCAGTGATCGGCATACGAGACAGTAATGCAACGTTATGTGACTCCGTGCGCTGGTTTGGGAAACAAGTAACTTGACACTCGAAGCCTGAAAGACATGGGTATACGAAGCCTGAAAGACACGGGTATACCGGTGTACCTACAAAGTTTACCACGGTGCTTTCAAGAATTGTCACTGCAACAATTGACTTTCATGCTAAAACAGGTTGCTATAACAAGCATGGAGAACATGTTCTAGCTGGAGAACGCCAAACTTCTACAACGCTCGAATCATGCTTCCCATCTGACCACAGAGTTCAACTACTCTTTCTCCGAGTGAGTTTTATTGTTATTCACTGGCTGTTTCTGCATTTTTTGCTATTGCGTCGTTAACTTGTTGTTATTCCATTGTTTTACCATGCCGTTGTGCAATCCTGTTTTCATGTTGCATGCCACTGCATCGAAGTTCACCAACACTTGAGCCGCACACTGCTGCCTTGCAGGTTCAGCCCAGCTGATGCAGATTTGATCTTCACAAAGGCGCTGAAGTCAGTAGATGATTGTGCTGTCACAGAGTCTAGCTGTGCAGAGACTCGCAGACGTGGCCAGTTCTTAAACTTAGTTGCTACTGTTGCTGTTCTGGAGTTCCTTACTGCAACTTCAGTTTCTGGATTCGCGTGTGATGTCTCTCTGACGAGCACCCCTTCCTCCAGACCTGAGAAGACAAGTCTGGAGGCCATCGTGTCTGTCTCCTCTGAGTCTCAAGACCTTTCCTCCTCTGCGCAAATTTGTTTGATAGAAGAAATCCCAAATCGTTTGAGACGAAATCGTTGGCCACCGAAGCAGGTTTCGGGCTTTTCATGTTATTTCGGGTTTCGGTCTCCTCTGATGGTCTTCTCCACTGAGGTGTGCCCTCGTGGGCATCGGCGTATTGGCCTGGAGCAGTTTGAAGAGGCGCCCGCCCTTCGCTGCGCCACTGCGCTATCGCGCCGCTGCGCCAGCGATGCGCTGAACGGTCAAGCACGAAGGGACATTCGCCGTAGGTCAAGGGCAGGCAGCCATGGTTTAGATCTACTTTCAATTGGCACACGGTTGTTTCATGGTGTTTCTAGATGTGCTTCTTCAAGAGGAATCCAGGAATAAGACTGCTTTTTGACTGGTGCACTGCTCTTTGCTGCACAGGCTGTTTGGCTGATCGGCCGAAAGCGAGGCGGATTCTTGGGGGGGGGCGGCTCGCAGTGGGGCAGTGGGAGGTTGCCGAAAAACCACGTGTTTGGGTCCGACCTGTCCCTACCGTCAGCGTCCCACTTTTTTGCTCCAAATTTGCTCAGATCTTCCGCTGTTGACCGAGGTTCAAAGGTTCAAAGGCGTCAAGTGAATGGATGTAGGGTAGATCCCTGCGTTCAAAGGGTGTGCCGTTCCCGGAACGCCCTCGTCAGCCAAAGGCCTTAGCTGAGCCAAAGCCGAGTGGTTCTGGAACAAAAGTTGTCGTGCTGTAAAGTTTCAACACGCAAGCACCATTAGTTTTTTGCATTCTCACCGTCCCAAACGCGAGCACAATCCAGCTGGGAACACCTGGTGTTACAAATCCTTTACACACCCTGGAAGAGACCCAAATGGAACCTGAAAACCACCGGGTTGTAGAGGAAAATCGTCTTCCAAAGCTCCATGCCATCAGGTTCCATGTGGGTCTCTTCCACACCGGGTGTACCGAAGGAATGGTCACAGCAGGTCTTGAGTATGGATCTTTGCTGGAGTCGATTGCCAACTCTGCAGGCCGGAATGCGGACCCGGACGGGGCATCGGGGCACGGAAGAAGTGGACGCAGCATGCTGTTTGAAGCGACCGGCATGGACCCAACATTGGAGCCATATCTTAGAGTGTGACGGATTCAGTATGTTTCAATTCAACTATTGACATAGAGGTTGCCATTTTGCAGGAACATTTCTATTTTGCAAGCTATCTTGTGAGTGTTGAGGTTGGTGCGTTGGTGCTTTATGGTTCTGGACACAATAAATATCAGATCACTAATTAATATACAGTGTCACCTCACCAACAGTAGTGGAGATCCGATCAGTGAGCATGATGTGATGAACTCATTTTTTCTGCATGGAACCTGCCCCAAACAGGATCCGGTCGCATCGTCAAACAGAAAGATGGGGTTTTGGGCCCACTGGGAGTTTGGACCGAAAAGAACCTAACTAGCCATGTCGTTTGAGGACATTTGGGGATTTCTCTCCTCACAAATGCCGGTCTTTTGCGATGCGAGGCCCCCTGCTCAAGGCCACACAGACACAGGCCAGACAGTGCTGGGGTGATGGGTGGCAGACAGCCCTGAAGTGGATGCAAGACATGCAAGGCTAAGCCACCCAAAACCATAGACAGAGATGGTTTTCAGGGGGTGTCCGGCGTTGTAGTAAACGCACAGCAAAGCGGGACTAGCAAACGATGCTGGAAAATGACCAAAGCACTGGTAAGCTGTTGCTTGCCATTGTTGCTGTGTAGAACATGATTGGTCGTGGGGAATTGTGAAATTGTTGAGGCCATGAGGAGTTCCTTTTGGCCGCCATATGTCGTGGTTCTCATTCGTATAATGTCAACATGGGAAATCCCGATCTCCATTCGTTGCATGCTTTTTTTTTCTCATTCCTTAGCAGTGTAATATTTGTTGAATGTTCAAGTTGCCTCCACCCAAATCCATTTCCTCCAGGTAACAGCATTACACAAACCCATCATCGCCTGAGAAGCACAAACAAAGGAAACACAAATCACATTTACGATATTTCTACATTTTTTGGTAGGGGTGCACGACATCTACACTGAGCTCAGGCAGAGGTGACGAAGTTTCTCGGCAGATTGAGTTGCGTGTCGAGGGAAATGCATTGGTGCAAGGCGTAAGGCAAACATGCAATTCCATGTTCTGCATCATGTGTTACACTTTGAATGTCTCCGATGTTTTGGAGGGATCAACCCCAGGTTTAGATGGATCATCGCAACAAAAGGATACTGCTGAACGTGCATTGGGAATGGATGGGCAGCCAGGGTTTTGCAGAGACCTCGCGCACCCGCCGTTATCACTCAACAGCACCCCACTCGAGCGCATTACCAGTACCAGTCGATCAAAGATGAACACTATTTTTGAGAAAGGCTTGCAACCTAACCATCATCATCCACTGAAATCTGATAATGGATCTTTCCACAGGTCCACATGGTTGTCCATGGTCCAAGGTTTCATTCGCATGGCGGCTCCTGACAACGCACAGCCGCAGAAAAGGAGCAGGCCACTGCACACCCAGGGGTGAGCATTGTTGAACTAGGTGTGTGTCGCTGATGGTTGACAGTGTTCAGTGCATGATTCCTAAATGATCAGAAAGAGATTCCTCATTGAGATCATCTCATCATCTCACAACATGTGGCAAACACGGAAAAGGCCAAGTCACCCATTGGAGAACTGACTGGGCCCCTGGGACATGTCTTTCCCATCCGATCCTGGAAGCCCTTCGTTCTATGAGCTGAGCTTGAAGACATCTCACGAAACTGGAAACTGGGAACGCAAGGTTCACCCCGAGCACGGTACTTTGGCTGGCCAAACTGGCTTTGATACCAGAGATGTCTAGGCTTCTGCCTTTACAGGAACGAATCTGCAGATCTGAGTCCAGATTCAGCTGAGTGCGTGCATCTGGTGGAGGTCGAACCTCATGCATGTGTCTATTGCCAGTGGATAGCTTCAAACCGGATTTCTCAACAATGCACCATGGCGCACCATGGCGCACCCAGTCAGCTTAGGAAGGCAGCAGAGCCTGCCAAGTCGGCACCGAAGTTAAACCACCAACTGACGTGCGTATCGAAGTCGCTCTACCCTCTACAAGTTCTTGTGAAAGGAGGTAAGGTGTGACATGGAAACTTGGGGAGCCCAGAGCAACAGAGATATTCAATTCCAGAGAACTTCAGAGAGTCGAGCCCTTGTGTCAATGTCAAGGGACCGTTTGATGGACCTCGGGCTTAAGATGGGCCCACGTGGAAGGATTTGATGAGAAGATGTGCGAGAAAAGTGGCAGATGTGCTCCAAAAAGGAGCTTTCGTGCTCAGTACAGAGCAGGTTGGGATGTTCTCACAGTGTGTGATTCTATATTGTATATATAAATATAAATACAGCTAGTATACATAATATGGATGCAAAACATCACCGATTCGTGCTGGTGAGCGAACCACTTTAGTCGCTCACCTTGGTGGAGTGATGCATCTGGACGGATCGTCACCTGGAAGGGCCATGCATGGTCACCTGGATCGTGACATCAGGAACTCATTTGCCACATGAGTTGAAACTGGTTGTCATGCAGATGATTCTCAATGCTCTCTGAATGCAAGTGCTGTGTGAGTGGCACTTGGACATGCCGATGGCAGTTTCACTTGCGTCGTTCCACCGCGGCAGTTTCGCGCAAGCAATCACATACAGGACAGCGCAGGCCACCGTGCATTGGCCAAGAATGCTTTAGCACACACGCACTCATTGAGTGCAAAATTCGATCAAAAGCAGCTAAGCACATGATATGCAAAAACAGTTTCTCACCCACGACCGACATGCTGAAGTGGCCAAGACCGACGACCACGACCGACCTGTTTCAAGCAGCCGACCCGAAGATGTTGAGCCATGTGCCTTTAGCCTCGGTTCAAGAGCTCAGTGAGGGAGGCGAAAATAGGTATATATATAAATAAACACAAAGAGAAAGGTCCAAAGGCTGTCCGACTTGGAGCATAGGTACTTGGGCAAGAGTTTTTCTTCCATTGCTGCTACATTGCGGCTACATGTGTAAACCGGACGTGTTTGAAGGTCTATGTTTTTCTTGTCGAGAACACGCGTTCCGTTGGCCGAAGGCCTGAGGCCTGAGGCCTTGGACTTCCGAGGCCCCAAAGGCCCTGCGTTGGAGAGCAATTCTGGCCTGGCCCTAAGATGCCAATCCCTGGCCTGGCCCAACCTACCATGTGACTGAGGGTTTTGGGCGATTGCAAGATGATGTCCATTTAGACGCTAGTAGGTTGGAGGCCATCGCTTCTATATATAGGTTAAGTTTGGAGGCAATTCTAAGGCTTCAGATGCCAGGCCCCCGATGTGTTCAGAGCGGCTGAGTCCGAATTCCTTGAAGACTTCTGGCCGTCGATTTGACTTGGCAGGTGACAACACTCTGCTGCTGGGTACAGAGCTTAGCAAGTTTCCATGTTTATCAGGACTTGCTCTCGTGACAGCCCTTCAAAGCTAAGTAGGGATACCAGGTGAAATGTCTTGGGGCTGGATTTGCCTTGTGGGCATGAAACACTACGAGTTTCATACAACTCGCCTCCTGTGAAATGTCTTGGGCTGGCTCACTTGTCTGTCAGGCATGGCGAGAAAGCTTTGTCACCGGCAGGCAAGGATGAGATGGGGAGCACCCAAACCAGCAGCTTGGATGTGCGGTTCTAAAACTTTGTTTCTCCTAGCTACGATTTCGTCTTTCCATGGCCCAACATGGAAAGATTTGGAAAAAGGCGGCTGGAGAATATCATGGAAGAGAGAGAGAGAGAACAGGACCCCATATTTGCGATGTTTTGACTGCTTGTGCCAAGTCTTTCTCTAGGCAACTCATTGTTTCGCAGAGTTAGAGTCTTTGTTCAGAGGCCCTGGCGAGAAACGCCCAAAAGGCACGTCGATGCGAAGGCGGCTCCAAGCCCCACGGCGGCTCCCCATGCGCGTGAGTGAGCTTGAACATGTCGGCCAGTTGCTATGCATCGTCCGGGGGTCGGGGGCGCGGTTCCTGTTCTTTGCCCGTCTTCTTGGTGAAATGGATCGAAGAAAGAAGGCCATTGGTCAACACCACGGAAAAAGGATGCTTCTTTGCTTCATCCTGTTTTCAGCACCTCTTGTGATCCCAGTGTTTGATCGTCAGCTTCGTAGCGACCTCGCAGGTTTCCATGCTCGCGAGCATGGCGCGGCCATCTCAAACAGTGGGTGACCAAGGCTGTTTTGGCGTTGAGATCTTTCTTCCCCTTGAAAGAAGCAGCCTGATGTAATGGCTTTCACCTGCTTATTTTGGAGTCTTTCCTCCATGAGGGTGAATAGATTCGAAGGCTTGGGGCAGATCACGTTCAAGATGCTAGGCTGGAAATCGGACTCTGTGCCTCGCCGCACTCAGGGTCCGTCTGACTTTGGCCGAGCTCTTCTGATTGAGCTGCGAGCTTTGAAGGCGATCTGGGAAACGCGAAGTAAATGCGCCGATCACAGACTCTTTCATGATCGAGATCCAGCCTACAAGACCCCTTGGTTGAACCTTGAGTATTTCATCATCCAGGAAGTTCGGGTCACCATGCAAATGATGTGGGATGGTGCACTTGAGTGGGCAGGTCTGAAGAAAAGACAAAGGGCCTTCCCCGGCTTCGGTGAAAGAACGTTCAATGCCATGGACATTCGATGGCGGATTTCGTCGTTTTCATCGGCAGGGCCTGGACAAGGATGTCCATCTTAGTCTTCAAGATGACGACCTGCGTTCGGATGCAGAGTTGGGTCACGTTGCTTTGGTTCAACCATGTTCCACTTGGCTTGGTTTGATTTGGTAGCTTGCAGACTTTTTATCTCCAAACAACCTCACCAAAGCGTTTCCTTTTTTATTCTTGAGACTTCGCCGGAGTTTGCAGCAGTTGAACACATCTTAATTCTATTCCTTCGACAGTTTCCCATTTTCAGCACTGGCCTGGCGCAGAACCAAGTATTGTGCACCTTTTCATGACTTTTGTTACATATTTGAAGGTTCCCACACAACTTCAGAGCAAGCAGGCTGCGGCGATGCTCCTTTTCACAGAACGCACTGGCATGCACTAAGACCGCCACGCTGCGCGGGACGCACTGCGTGCTGAAGCCCTGGGCGAGTTGGATCAAATGGAGGTGGGAAGAAGACCAACCTCGCCTCACAAGAAGCTACTAGGAGCAAAGGGCATCGCTACTAGGAGCAAGGACGTTACGAACGGGGCTCCTGGCATCGCCTCGTTTGCGTCTTCGTCTCGACTGGACGTTATCCTTTCGGGCGCTCCCAGGTGCCGCACTTCCATCCAAACGGGCCGGGTGGCGGGCCCGAGATGAGTGAAGAGTCGAACGGGGACAGGGCCCACGGTCGGCCCACGGTCGGCCCACGGTCGGTCTCGTCAGCGCGAGGTTTGAGAAATCACATAATGATTTCAACATAGTTTGATGGAATTCTGGTAGTTCATACTTGGTAGTTCCTTGTTCGTTCTTCAACAAAGACTTTGTTTCACTGTGCTTCGATTCAACTTCTGCACGGAAATGCAGCAGGACATGCAGTTGTTTTGTTGTTAGGTCTGACTCAGCCGCAGCTCAAGAGATTGGCAACGGAGCTTTACTCCGAGGTGGGATGTGGGACTGTTAGCAGTTACTAGGCATCCCACATCATTCCCACATCATCCCACTATTCGCATGGTTTGGGTCCAGGTGGTGCAAGATTTCTGGCATCTTCCGGCATCCAAAATGGCAAGAACGGCCCAAACCGCGGTGCTCGCAGGATGCAGTGACGCTCATCCAGCCCTATGTGATGAGTCTCATCGAACCGCCTGGGAGCTCAAACGGAGCTTGACCGGAGCTCAACCGAAAGGCCAGGCTTTTCTGGCATTTGGACAGGGTGAGATAGGTTGAGGTTGGATGAGGATCAGTTCATGAACCCAACCCACTAGGCATGTGTATCGGGACATGTAGACCATTGTGGACCTTGCAAAATCGACTCTTGCTGAACCTCAACCGGACATTTGATCACGGGCAAACACACGAAGATCTACAAAACACAGCATATAGGGCATCAATAAATCCTACTGACCATTAGGTCCCTCTGAGTCTTTTTCCCTTTTGAACACAAAACCGTTGGGCTGTGCCCGGCTGTGCCCGGCTGTGCCCTCTGTTGCGGTCCAACTCAGGTGGGACCATCTTGTTCGGGCTCGGGAAGCCCAGCGAAGTCGATAGCGTGACCCTGTCGCGCAGCTGTGTAGCTGGTGATTGAAATCACGAAAGGACCCACCAACGACAGGGATTTCCTTTTGCTTCTTCCATGATGGATTTCTGTTTTCCAAGGCTGTATGTTAGTAACTGTCTGTTTCTTGGAGGCCCCTGGGTCCTCTGTCTTGTTTGTTCTGCAGCAGAACAAGCTCTGAAGAAACAGCTCTATCAAAGATGTATGAATTTTTAGATGAGCTCTCAGTCGTGATGGGTGGCCCTTCGAGAAGCTGTGTATCGCCTGGAAGAAGCTGTGATAAGAACCGAATCCAAACGATGGCTCGATGGATTTGGGTTTGGTGGCTGGGTGCGTATAGGTTTTGACGAGCAAAATCCGATGTTTTCCTGATTTGAGAGCGCAAGGCCCAATGCTGGCCGGATTCTGGCACATTTGTTTTCAACTATGATTCATATTATGACCTAGTCTCTCAAGCTTCACTTTTAGTGTCCCCAGACTCAGGTGAGCATGTTTGTTTCATCCTGCACCTGGAAGTTGATTCCATCAAGTGAAAAAAGTGTAGCCCGTTCAACTCCATCCACCAAATTCTGCCTTGCCTGATGAGGACTTTAGCCTGACTCTCGCGGTCTTTCAGTTGGCACAGGCCTATTCTTGCAGATCAAAAAGGGTCCAAAATGTCCAAAAGGTCCGTAAACTGTCCAAAAGGTCCTCGGTTTTGAACGACCGACTCTTCCGATTGGACAGAGACATCGACTCATGCGGAGGTGGGGTGGCTGGAGGGATGGACGTCGCCAGGTCTATTGGACCTCGTCGCTCTTCGGCTATTCCTTGCGACAAGCGGAGTTGCCGGGGCCACCACGGAGAGCACTGGTGAAGGGGTCATGATCGGGGTTCGCTGTTTGCGGGGTGTGAGATGATGCGGGATGGAATGAGTATTGAGACGGCATATTGAGATGCTTTGTTTATCTTGCAGTTCAGGATCAGTTGTACATGTCCGCCATGAGGTTTGAATCTGCAATGAGGATCAGTTGTACATAGGAAGGTTTGAATCTGCCATGTTCATGTCCGCCAACGTGAAAAAGCACGGAGCTTCCGTGCTTCAACATCGGACCTTCGAGCCTGACCATGTCCCCAGTGTTCTGTCCAGGATGAACCTGAAATGTCTGAGGCGATTTGCGCTGGAGAAAGCAGCTGGAGAGGCCGGGAGACCAGTCCATTCCGATCGCTGCGCAGTCCCATGCGGTGAACGTGGGTGGTGGACCGGTGCGAAGCAGAGCAGCGAGGGTTCGGTATCTCTGCAGCCACTGGTTTTCCAAGCCGCACAGCCCGAACGAAGATAGCAAGCTGAGGAGCAACATTCTCTATTGAACAAAGCCAAGCACAGGATTCATGAAGACCATGTTACTCGCAGTACCTGCAGATCAAGAGACTAGACAGGCGTTCGACAGGTCCCTTTTTGGGGGGGTCCTGGGTTGTGCGACAGTTTTCCTTGGCGCCCAAAGTTGAGCCTCACAGAATCGATGCAAAGCATCGATGTGGTGCTGCTGAGCGGGCAAACTGCGACTGTCATTGGAGATGCAGATCTTACAGTGCAGGAGCTGAAGCAACATGCGCAGCAACAGCTCCAGGCGCAACCAGAAACACATAAAAACAACACGGATAAAGCGCAGCAGCCTTCTGACTACTGGCATTTCTTGTCACTAAACCAAGGCAGCAGGATGTCCAGGACGTGTTGGCCTTTGCACCACAGGTCCCTTTCGAAAGCGCTGAGGTGAAGCTCATGGACCTCTTTTGGGGCTATGAGAAATTAGAGCCCTGGAAGACTCTGGGCAGTTTAAAGATTCCACCTGGTGAAGTGGTCGCTTGGCTCGAAATAGGTGGAGGGAAGACATAGTGAAGACATTAGAGACGCAGTGCTATTGATCTGGAAAAATCTATCAGAAGTACATAAAAGTACTACCATAATAATTGACATCATAGATTTCTGGGTAATCAAACCACCAGACCCCGCACCGAGGTCAGTGCCAGCGTGTGGCGGCCGAGGCTTTGCGCGAGCAAATCCCACAGCGACGCCTTCGCCGTTCTGGAGGACGCCTGCGACGGGCCTGACGGGCCTGACGGGGGGACATGCCCGATGGGCCCCCGACGGGTTGCGGTTCCAATCTCCACCTCTTTGCCTTTGAAACCAACGCTCCACCCCTTTCCCGAACGAAAAGGAAACGGCCGGAGGGGAGGTGATCCGACCGAAGGTCTGTGGCGTGAAACGGCGCAGTTCTCGGAGTGCCCAGGAGGATGCAGTTCTCTGGGGAGATCCGTTGGTGGAACCCATGAGCCGACTGGAGCTCCCAGAAGTGCAAGAAGTGAAGATCTCCTCAGGTGCGGGCATCGAACGATTCACCGACCGGTTCGTCACAAAATGGGAGGCGATCTGAAGACTGGGTCGCTTCATTTACCAATGTCCGTAAGTCTCGGGATCCCTGGGAGCGATTCTGGGACGGAAATTCGGAGGGGCACGACAGAATGAATGAATTCGATTGATGAAAAACGGATGCCTTCCACGGATGCCCACGTGCCACCGAACGAACAGTCGCGTATTGTGAGGCGCCTTTGCAGCCCTGCTGTCGGATGGATCGATCTATGCCTGGGGGGCCTTCTTCTCTGGAGGCCGAAACACTGGCATTTGCCTGATAAATGGCCTGGTGAGGTCTCAATTCCAGAATTTTCAAAAGAGGACCAGTTATGACTCATATGACCAGTCCAGTTTAGGGGTTTATCTTAGAATCTTTCCTTTCCGTTCCAAGTTTGGATGGCCAGGTCATCTGGGATCCAAGCGAAAGGACTTGTGGCAGGCGGCAGGGTCGCGTTAGAACTTAGCGTCTGTGAGCGAGCGACAGAGCGGACGGGGTGGATAGTGTCGCAAAGGATTCAGCAATGGAATTCAGCAAACGGCGTTGGTAGTTGGAGGTTGCATCAGTTGCTCGTGCCCCAGTAGAATGCGCTGAGCTCAAGAATGAACCTTTTAAAATAATGTACACTCCACTCAGGCCAAAGCTTTGTTTTGCCTCTTGACTGAAAGCTCGAAAAGGCCATAGATGCTCCCCCCCGAACCAGTCCTTTGAGTCTGAGGTAACCTTACATACCAGAGCCACCCAGAGCCACACACCTGGTCAGACCTGATGCACGTGGCGATCTCCAGGTCCAGCAACTGGAGGCGTCTCACCGGGCCTTCGCAGCCTTGAGATCGGATGGGCGCGTCATCACGTGGGGCGACGTCGTCTTCGGAGGCGTCGGGGAAGATGAGGGGAAGAGTGGAAGAGTCGAGTCGAGATGTTCGAGCCTCCCAAAAGCGAGTTGATTTGGAATTTTAGAACAAAACACGCTCGTAATTAGGTTGGAGGCCATCGCCGTACGTTGGAGGCCATCGCTATAGCCATTCAGACTTAATGGAAACACTTGGCATGTCCCTTGAGGTCAGTTGCCAATCTAGCAAGACTAAGAACCAGGTGGTGTGTAGTGTGTAGAACCAAAGCCCGAAGGCATCAAGGGCAAATCGGCGGCATGCTGACTGCAGTATCAAATGCATTCGCTTTGTTACATGGTACGACGCAGAACCGTTCGGCTTTGTTACATGGCACCGGCCGAAATCGCAAGCACCAGGTGACAGCAGCGAAGTGGAAGATGACCTTCAGCAGGTGTCAAGGGTTGAGATGTTTGAAGCAGGGTTCGTGTCGGTTCTGTTCCGCCAGAATTGGCTGAGCCACATACGGCCTTTCTTTTGGAGCGTTCCAGACATTTTCCTGTAAGTTCGGCAGTAAAGAGTGGATAGGTCGGCCATTTGAGCCAAGTGAGGTGCGCATGTGCATTGACATCGATATGAATTCGTAATGTGAGATTCCTAGTAAGAAGGGGCAGGGGTAACCTCTCCAATTTGTTTTTTCTTGGGGGTTTTGGTACCCCAAAGAATAGTTTCTTCTGGAGTTCATTTCATTTGCTTTCATTCTGATTTCACTTGCTTTCATTTACTGAGCCAGGAGCCAGAATAGGAAGAGGGTCGAACATTATGAACCTCCTATGTATTGTTGATCCTGGGCACTTGTGAGGGGCCCTTAGCAAGACTGTTGAGGGGAAGCTTTTCACAAGAGGTTTTACCAAAAAACCTTGGGATTTGGATGGATTTTGTTAAATAGAAAAGTAAAGGAAACCATTCCAGAGCAAGCCAGGAGCCAGGAAAAGAATCTGCAGCATTTGAAGGGTCAGATTTGGGGCCTGAATTTTATGATTGTGGATCCTGCTTGCTATGCGGATTAGAATTTCATAGTTTTGGCTTACCTGCCTAATACGAATTAAACGTTACCAAGAATTTGCACAGACTCCATCGAAATCCATTAAAGCTATGGGCAGTTGCCCTTCAAGCTTGTTGGCAGTGAGATGCAGTCACCTCCTTCTTGCATTCTGTTGCGCATTTGACGTGAGCATCAGATACAGAGACCAGAGGTTTGGTGTTTTTGATGTGTTTTGGTGTGCAACTTGGGAGCTTGGGACATCCGCTTGCTTACCACATCCATGTGGTACAGAAAACACGCGCATCATCACCTGTGGCCTTTGGACGCTCTCACTGGGGCGGTGGTCTGGCCGTTGGAAGGATCAATTGATTGATATTGATTGTTCCCCCGGACCACAGTCCAACAGGAGCTGCAGGTTTGGGAATCCCACAGTTGTTTGACCTGACGGACCCGTTTCCAGTCTCGCTCAAGTCTCCTGGAAAACAAAGTCGGACACTTCTATCATGAACACACACACACGCACTAACGTGCGTCATCTGTGTTATGCCGCTTCGGAGACGTCGCCTTCGACAAGAGGCAGAACATGTCCTTCGACCTGTCAGGTGCGCAAGATCTTTGCCTCGCGCCGAGCCTTTGCTGCTCTTCGCGAGGATGGTCGCGTGGTGACCTGGGGCGATGGCGCCTTCGGGGGCGATAGCAGCGACGTGCAGGTCGGTCCGGTCGTCCGAGTCCGTCGGACGACGGGTGGCGACGGGTGGCGCATGCGGCTATTTTCTTTTTTGGGAGAAGACGGAGACATCGACCAAGTGGATAGACCACGGATGGAGGTAGAGTTTTAAAGTATAATTAGATTCTACATGAATGAATCGACATCATAGACTTACATTTTCAGTCTCTCAGACTGATGAACCTCTTCTCGTTCGGTTCCTAAAAGTTCGGTTTCAGTGCCTACTCGTTCTTATTTGTTCTTACAAGTTTGTTACCCTCTTTCGGTTTCACCTCCTTCGTCTCGAGAAAGTCTGGATTTTCGTCTCTCGCCAGC
Source organism: Durusdinium trenchii (assembly GCA_963970005.1). Lineage (NCBI taxonomy): Eukaryota > Dinophyceae > Suessiales > Symbiodiniaceae > Durusdinium > Durusdinium trenchii. Next base: position 967,411 of record CAXAMN010021496.1, on the reverse strand, counting down.
TAAGAAGCTGGCTGGTGGAGTGGTTAAGGTCCCTAAATTGCTCGTGGTTTAGTGCTAGTCTCGCCAGCTAATCTCTCTGCTCTTTCTTTCCAGGAAGAGCTGATGGATGTGGTCCACATTGCAGCCACCGAGCGCGCGTTTGCCGCGCTGTCGGCCGACGGGCGCGTCATCACCTGGGGCGACAGGGCCTTTGGCGGACACTGCGGAGCACCGGAGGCGCGCTTGAGAGATGTGCGGATGATCCAGGCCGGGCACAAGCTGAAGGTATCTTGGGAAGATCATCGGTTTTCAGAGGTGCAGGGAAGACAAAGGGATGAGTAGATGTTGGATTTCTTGAGATTCAAGACTAGGGCCACAGGGTGCTCATGGCTTGGTTGACATGAAGCGTGGAGGCATGGATGTTCGCTTGATCAATGGGTGGGTGAAGATGGTGAAGATACCACTTGATCGATTTGGGTGGATGAAAAGGCCCAAAGTAAATATAGACAAAAACAACATCCAATACTGGATACATCGTGATATCTTCGGTGCCATTTTGAATGCAAGGCTTCGCACCGGGCCTTTGCCGCTTTCTCCGCCGAGACGGGCCTTGTCTCCTGGGGTGATCCAGATTTCGGAGGTGATAGCCGCGCAGTGCCGCAGGATGTGCACGTGCTGAACATTCAGTCCACAGCAGGTGGGAGTTTGGCACAAAAAGCACAAAAAGAAGAAGGGACTGCAGCTTTTTTGCCTGACAAATGGTTTTCGGCCCATCCACCTGGAAAGATTTGGAAGGAAGGTCTTTTAAAGTCCGCGTGCCTAAGTTTCCGGTGTGTCCACACTGTTCGCCGTTTCAGGTGCCTTTGCAGCCATTCTGGACACTGGAGAGGTGATTTCCTGGGGTCATGCAGACCTGGGTGGCGACTCGACTGCGGTGCACGACGCGCTCCAGCAGATTCAGCAGATTGAATCGACCTCCGGCGCCTTCGCAGCGATCCGTGCGGATGGGCAGGTGATCACCTGGGGCAGCTTCTTCGCAGGCGACGAGCAGAGGGTCGCGGAGGGTCGACGAGTCGACGGGCCTGTGGCGCGGTGGCGCGGTGGCGCGGTGGCCATCTTCTCCTCGATTTTCCAATCCCAAAAATAGATGAAGCCTAGCAGGACACTTAAGGATCAAGCACTGTGGGTCTCTGACAGACATTAACCTTTATTGAGGGATAGTCGTTCGCTCGGACAAGTGGGTGGATTCATTCTTGGACAAAGATCAGGTGTCTTTTTTACAGCGTTGCTTTGGACTCGGCCGATTCCAAACGGGTCCAAAACCGTCAACTCCACGGGTTTCTCGGTTTCTCAAGCTGGGCATTTCAGCGCCTGGGACCGAAAGGCTCTTCAGATTGGAAAGATGTGTGGCACTTGCGTGACTTTGTCTGTGTTTGGGGTCATCTTCTCTAGGATGGCCGTGAACTCTGACAATGCTGTGGAGGAAAGACATGTAAGCCAGCTGGAACCACCTTGCCGTTGCCTATGAGCTTCGTTCTATACCATCATCAATAGATTATCCCATGGGTCCACTTGCCTGATCTTACCACCAAAACGCTCCTGATTCGAGCTCGGAGTTTTCTAGAGCTCGCCCTGGAGGTGCGGATAACAGTGCTGTGCTGTGCAAATCCGAAGATTTAAAAGGCAGCGCCAGTAGTTTTTTGGCCTTGAAGGATGGGCTGCTCACTGCCTGGGGTCGTGGCACTTTCGGCGACCGAAATTCAGGGCCACCCTTCGACCCCGGTGACATCGAGGACACGTGCGAGGTGCAAAGTCCAGACTCTCCTTCGGACAGCCAGCAGTGCTAAGTGGTATTTGAAAGATCAACGTCTTTCGGGCGCCTTTGGTTCCTATCCTGCATTCTGTTCGAAGGAGAAGGGAAGCTTCTAGGCCACTCCTTGGAAAACCAAGGATGTCTTGCCTGAAACTTCTCTGGCTGTGGCTCAGAAATAAGTGCGGACCTCTTGGGAGTTTAACTGTGGTTCATATCGCATACAGTGCGCAACTTCCAAGCGGAACTACAGTAGATCCAGAGCAGATGGCATATGTCACCCATGTCCGCACATGTCACCCAGATCTTGTCGTTCATTCCATTTACCACCTGTGTTTTGAGCACTCGATCTCATTCGGCGTTACTCTGGACGGCTCAGCATCGCAAGGCTGAAAGCACCCTCAGCGAGTATGTCACCAAGCTGGGCGTAGAGGAGGCACAGTTGGACCAGTGGGCAGTCTCACCAATTGTCGGACCCAGCGATCGATGTTTTGAATGGCTGGACCATGCTAGATCCGGTAATTGCGTCGACTGATGCTCTCACGTGCCATGCCTCTAGTCTATACCTAATGCTTCAGGCCTCCAGGCAAGTGCTTTTCAGAGTTTGGTCAAAAACTCTTACTTTCTTGCTACTACTCACGTGAAACGCCACACTTAAAGCCAAAAGCAGAAACGAAGTGACACATGTATTTTGTAATTGTAGTCCCTTATTGACAGAACGTGTCAACCACAGATGTGTAGTTGTTGTGCTGCTCCTTTGCAAACCTCGCCCCACTGATGTGTAGTTGTTGCATACTTTTTGGACATCCATGCCATGTGTCGACCGTTCTGGATCCTGGCAGGTGTTGCTCCTTTCTTCTGGCATGTCCTTGGAGGCACGGCAGGCCATCGAAGAGCAGGTGCCTCCCGTGCTGGCGTGGGAGGGTGGCGCGCATTGATGTTCTCCTCCTGCCCAATCACTTGTCCCTCAAGATCCTCAGAGGGGCCATTTCGGAGCTCTCGGATCATGATTGGAACAAACATGACGTGCCAAGTGACGGAACCACACTTGCTTTGTCCAAGCAGAAGTTTGATACTGGAATGGGGCAGAGCCAATACCCACTGCCCATGCAAACTGCGAAAAGATGGTTGCAGGGATGCAGCCCCTGCCCTGTCTTGCTGATTCCTACCAAAAGGATCCAAAAGGAGGAGTCAGTGAGGCTTGATAGACTTACAAATGGACGTGGTCAACAGCGCCCCCTCCAAAAAGAACCTGATGAATTGGAAGCCGTGGTGAAGGAAGGCCTCCTGGAAACCTTCGGACCCCCCCAACGTGGACGCATGCAGGTGGCCCAGCTCTTTGGAGATCCCCAAGAACTCTGGCAGAGGCAAAACGGCTAAGCTGCTCCGGACACGCTCCGGACACGCTCCGGACACTTGGGATGTGGAATTGAAGAAGACAAGGTCGACCATTTTGCCTGTCCACGTTCAGCTCAAGAACTCCGTATCCTGCTCCTTCTTAACTTGCAAGATACGGTCACCCGGTCACCCCTTTTGATGTTCGACTGTGCGGAGTTGCGTGTTGACACTTGATTGCCGGAGTTTCGGTCTCGGCTCGTCTCGACTGCATGTCGGCCAGGCTGCAGTCTGTCCTGGGGCCGGTGCTGGGTTCAGACAATGATCTCCATCGGCTGAGGCAGCGACTTGTCGTGTGAGCTGAAGGGCTGAAAGAAGCCTCATCCTTGGTGCAAGTTGAAATACTAGTAACACGTGCATCGCTACTAGTAACAAGGGCAGTACTACTAGTAGCTAGAAGCTAGTAGCGATGCCCTTGTTACTAGTAGCTTCTAGCTACTAGTAGTAGTAGTAGTAGTAGTAGTCGTAGTCGTAGTCGTAGTGGTAGT
>CAXAMN010021496.1:931431-957270 GCA_963970005.1 Durusdinium trenchii | reverse complement strand
CGTTTTTTGGCTTGTTTGGGTTCTTGCAGAATTAGTCCAAAAATGTACCTCCAAAACGCTCTCCCCCATGGCCCTCGAGGCGTAAGACATTTTTCCCCGAAGCAAAAGCAAGAGGACCCCCCTAGCAGAGCTATGAACTGATTACGATGTGATGATTGACTGACGATGATTCCAGCTTGACCCGCCCCTAACACGCCCTCCACCGGTGTGGGCGGATTTCTTTTCCATAAATCATGTTGTATAATGTTGTGTATCCCTGTCCTCCTTGCTGGGGCATTCCTGTGAGGAGTTGCCTGGAGAGCATGAACAGCCAGATGAAGAGAACGCCTGGCGGCTTTACCTCATGGAGTTCCCCAAGTCGCCCGTCGTTCCTTGGATCGAAGAGGCAGAAATGCCCGGTACGACGCCGCTGTCGGAGTCGACGGATGTCATGGGAGTCTATAAGCTGACCGGGCCAGGCGGACGGGTGGTACCCCAGGCCGCTTAGGCCCTTTGTGCTCAGCTTGTTCGTGTGCGCTTCTCAAGAGTGGTTTCGAGAAAAATCACCCCCCAAACGCCACTGACACAGAATCTTTATACAAAGTGCCAACCAAGTCCCATGCTTCACTCATCTTTGTTGGATGTATCTTCTTCTTCGGTGAACGCTTCTGCCCCGAGGATTGGTATGTGCGCTTTGGTGCTGGTCATTTGGACCTGCCTGCCTTGCAGCGCGCCTGTGACCGCTTGGTCTCGCGGCACTCAGCGCTGCGCACGGTGCAAAGCCCCGACGAGGCCATGCGGGAGGCCATGGACCGGGCAGCGGCCATGTGGCAGTTGCGCCTTCGACCGAAGACCGTTCAGCGCGTGTGGCGCGCGGCTTGGGCGGTGGGTTGAAAGGGAAGGGGTTTCCCCCGTGGTGGAAAGAGTTGGGGATGCAGCTATATGCATGCAGTTATATACATGCAAGGCTCATGATAGCTGCTGACTGAGTCTATAGTGTTTCTTAAGTCTTTTGTTTATTCTACAACTTATACTTGTCGCTTCACCAAACAAACCTCTTGTTGCTCCCAACCCACGCTTTCTGCCACCTCTCCAACATCTGTCAGCCCTGCTCGCTCAGGATCTGCTCTGCCTATGGCTCCTATGGCTCTCCCAAATGGCAATGTCTGGGTCGCCTGGTGCGCCGCTTGCTCATGGCGACATGGCCCCGGACTTTTCTGAAAGAGGAGCACCTGGCACGAGCTTCTGGGTTGGTGATGCTGGGGATGTTAAATAGGTTGAGAACGGGTTGACGGTGGTGAGCCACGCTGTTGAATCCCCCAGACAGGCAGTTTGGTTGCTCAGTTGCTGGATTTGGACCGTAGCCATAGTCATGGGATTTCGGCAGATTCTCTGTTCCTGAATGAGCCTTATTGCAGTTGAGCAATGACACAATTAATGCATATCTATATACTGTTGTGTATATATTTCTATTATTGTCTATTCTCTACTCATATGCTTGTTTTGATCGCCAAAGCTTTCCAGAGCACAGTATTGGCCTCACTCTGCATAGCCCTTTGTCGTGGGGTCGCAGTTCTCGGGGTTTGATGTCATGTTCTCAGAGTTTCTCCAGACCCCTCTGCGAGACAATGCGGTCTTTAGGAACAGACAAGCAGGTGTGCTGTGATTTCATGTCACTATCCTCCTACCTCCTACCGCTTGTCAACATCTCTGACCCGATCGAGGTTGAGATTCAGATGCCAGATGAAGTGTTGCGAGATCCGAACTACCAACGGCTCAGCGATGACGATTGCATGTTCATGCAGTCCTCGACTTTGCGATCGAAACACCGCTGGCCCTTTCATATCTTCGTATATCCACTCGTCCGCTCTGGCGCTGCTGGCGCTCTGTCCAAGGATTTGCCCTTGGCACAGGCGGTGCGCATGCTTCCTCCCGAAGATGTGGCTCGGTGGGACTGGTGGGACCTGAAGCTTTTCTGACGATTTTTTTGCAGCCGAGAAAAAGAAGAAAAGAGCGATGATTGCTCGTGGACACAACCCTGACCGGAGGTTGTTTGGTACATCTATGCTGGCATCACCCATGCCTATAGCGATGGCGCCTGCGGCAACGCCCTGCTACAAGACTTGCTGCGGCTGTATGCAGAGGACGGGAAGACCGATGCTGCAGCGGGGGTCGTTGAGGAATGGCACAGAACCTTTGATAAGGATAAGAAGTCCTACTAGTAAAAATACATATATAACAATAGGCCGCTTGAATAATATACATTTTTAAACAACACATATAACTAGTTACTAGTAGTAGTCTACTCTGTCAAGTTCCCAAGACAGGTTGGCTGGTGCAGACGCCGATCACACAAAAAGCCTCCGACCGAAGGTTTTCAGCGCTCTGTGAGCAGGTCGGCTGGTTCTTCAGTGCTCCAGTGGTCTTGGGGTTCGGCTGGTTGATCCCAAGCTCATCCCACTGGCTTGGTCTTGATGTCTTTGATGTCTTTTTCCAAGGTCCAAGGGAGAACAAGGGCACTGGGGTGCTGAGGTGACTGGGGGAGGCACTGTGGACGATTGCCAGGTCTGACGATCGCTTGTGGGGAAAAACGCAGCAGTTCTTTCTCCAGGAGATGCAGCTGGGGCCGCAAATCCACCCAGCACCAGCTGAACCCATGGCCTTGCTCCAAGATCGACTCAAGAACTCGCTCGAGGGTCGTTTGCCTGGGCGGCGGCCGAACCCCAACGAGGATGCGCCACAGAGTTTTTTTGATTGATGTTTTTTTTTGAATGTAAATTGGAGAGAGTCTGGCAGATCAGAGTTCTGCATTTGTCTCCCCCTCCAAATTGGTCATTCTCATTCTCTCTCTCTCTCTCTTTCTCTGTATCATGATTGCAATGTTTTCGAGTACTCAGGTGCATCACGAGATCTTGTGTGAGGATTGGGGTCGCCGGCCAGGGTTTCAGAAGAAGGTCCGCTTGGACGAGAGCATCTTCTTGGCCTTGCGCTCCGTCAAGGACGTGCTCGGCTGCAGCCCGGATGTGGCCTGGCTGACGGCCGTGGTGGGCTCGCTCCTACGGCTTTTTCCCTCGGAGCAGCGGATCCAACTGATTCTGAAATGTGCGTGTCGTGATGGGCCCAATCAACACAACATGGTGGGCTTTCTCTCGGAGCAACGTGTGATCCCGGTGGATGTGGGAGAGTCGCGTCGCGCCAATCTGTTGGACGTGGCATGTTGCATCGAACATGCCCGACGTAGCCGGGCATGGCGAGCGCCTCAGCCTTATGAGGCATCGATTTGCGTCTATATCAACATTGTAGGCAGGAGGGGTGAGGGCTTTCCAAAGCCAACTTGGTGGTTCTGTGTGTGTTCATGTGTTGTTTCTTGCACGAACCTCTCAATCTGTGTTGCATTTTCAGCTTTCACAGTGGAAACAGATCTGCCAGATGCTTTCACAGCACCAATGGCAGGCTCCATCAACGATGGATTGCCTTTGGGATGCTCACAAGTGTGTCGCTGCGCTAGCGGCTCCTCAGGGCAAACGGATGCATGGGCCCACTTGAACCTTCGCATTGATCAGCTGGATCTGCTGAAGTGGGACTTCCGGATCCTTCACTGGGACAAAGCTTGGGGCTGGGGTTGGGGTGATTACTTCATCAGCATCCTAGGGGCCGTCATTGCAGACATGGTGGAGTGCCCGCTGGACCCCATTGTGCCAGCACCAGCTCCTGCCTGGCGAGTGCTCAGCATACAAGACGAGGCAGGTGTGAAGCGCAAGGACTGGCACTGGCATTCTCCCGCAGGTTGGGACGTTTGGTCTTGCTAGAGTTGGGTCCCACGCTTTCTTGTTTGCCCAGGTTACATATGTCGAGCAAGGAAACTCTGTTCCAGTGCTGCAGGACCCACCAGCGGCTGAAGAAGCCATGGGAGCTGCTTCCAATGGAGGTAGCAAAGCCATGAGGATAGATGCGGATGAGACTCAGCTCAAATCTATTGAACATAGCCTCTTCAGGTTGCGAAGTCTCGGCAATGATTCAAGACCATGACCCGACCTAGAGACGAACGAAGAATCCAAAGATTTGTGGGCTATGTTGCCTTGATACGGTATCACATCTCGGGAAAAGAGCACATCCTTTGCACATCACATGCATCGCCGAACTCTCGTTCGTTCCCGTTTCCCGCATGCGAGGCAGACGCGTGAGTCATGTGAGACATCCGAAGTGCCGTGAGCCCTTCGCCCCAAAGGGGGCCTGAAGAAAAGCGGCGCTTCGCCGTCGGACGATTGGTCATGCTTCCGCTTTTTGATGGGGCAAGGCGGGTCCTGTTTTTTGTTTTAAGGAGGGGCATGAAGAGGCTTGTCCTGCTTCAACTTGCAAGTCAGAAGGTTGGTGAGCTACACAACGCAGAGAATTACGCTATTTCCTTTAAGTTTCGCGTGTTTGCTGCTCCTGCCATTCATTTGCTTCATATTTCTTCACTGCAGGTGGAGGCAGCACCCGTGACAGTGTCGCAACTGCGCCATCTGGCCTTGGAGGGTCTTGTCTGCTTGGCGCGTGTTTGGGTTGCGTTTGTTCAGGTGGTTTGTCAAGTCAAAGAATCCCAATCCGCACATTTCAGGAGTCTGAGGTGCAAGTGAAGCAGTTCTTCTTGTTCTTTGAGCAAGTCCCAAACTGCACAAAACAGAGCTCGTGGGTTGATATTTTAGGATGTTTCCCCCTGGGTTGATTGATCGTCATCAGCTGGACTCAGCTGGACGTGTCATTCTTCAGTTCGCGCCAGGCCTTTGGTTTTCTCCTTGGCAACGCAGAAGCATCGGTCCTGGAATTCGTGAATCGCATGAGTCAGGAGGTTGACCCCGCTTAGCTGGTTCCAGGGAACAAACTGACAAGCAACCAGGTGGGAGCCTCCAGAACAAAGATGAAAAAAGCAAACCATTGTTTACCCAGAGTCTTGTGAGTGTGTTGTGGAACAGGCGGCTTTACTTTCTTTACCAACTGGCGCAATCATGCGCTGGACAACTGGTCCGAAAAGATACGGAACACGCCTGAGGCACGGACGGAACGCGGGCTGACGGCAGCGCCGGAACTCGGTCCGGACCGGAAAGGGGGGGGGCGTTGGCCAAGTGTGGTGGGGAATCGTTCCTCCAGTCTCAGAAGTGATTCTCATTTCAAGCTGTTTTGGACTCCAGCTGCATTCTGGACAAAAGAGGTGCTTTCAAAATTCCAGCTTATTTTGGGATGAACGCGTGACCATGTGACCACGAGGCCCCAGCGACGTCTGGAGCTTTTTAGGCGACGGGAGGGGCTGTATGCACCAAGCAGGTGGCCATGCAGCTCTTGATTAAATCCTTCGCACTTGGATTCGATTGAAGAACCTCTTCATATGGGGGGGTTAGTTGTCAAGAGTCTACATAATGGAGGGATGGCCCAGACTCTCTTGGCGAAGATCGTAACCAAGGTGTCTGCTTGCTCACCAGTATAGAGACAAGGATATTGCTGGTATGGTCGTTCGACACCTGGTTGTCAAGGATGGTGTATGATTGGGCAATCTCGAAATCCGCCATGTGATTTCCACTGTTTCACTTATGACTCATGACTCATGGTTATCTTGCCAGCCTCCCTACCTGGTGCTGCAGGGAAAACAGAAAACCGGGATCAAACCATATATATGCGACCTAAGTGGCTTCACTACCTTGCCTTATGCCAAATGGCGCCACCAATGACCAAGAGACTCATGGATCTGGCTTGGTCATTCTCGCACCCTATGCCCAGCGCCCGCCCTGAGGCCGTCTGGGACGGGAGCTGAGACCGGGCGGAAATGGCTGGCACTGAGAGGACAATCATAGACCATCATAGATGGCAGAGAGTCTAGGCCATGATAAACTTCTTCGCCTTCTTTCCCGACCTTGTTGGATGTTAGTACCCTTAGTGCAATATCCACATATATCATATATCATCATATCATTGTATACTGTATCCACTGTTATCGAGCCGCAATGTGATGTTGATTGCAGTGCTCCATGGTTCTATTCGCCCGGAAAAGGAGCCGAAAGATCTGAGGGTGGCACCCCATCGGGGTGACCAAGTGTCGCACAAAACACAACACAGCATGCTGCTTTAGTGGCATTTTTTTACATATATTTATATATATAATCACATAATATTGTAAATATATATATATAATTATCTTATCTATCTAAGTGTATATCTATTTTTGCATCCAAGGATTCTTCAAAATCGACCCCAGAACCCCAGCACCCTGGCCACGACAATCCATGACCTACAGCACAAGAAGTGCGCCACACGTGTCCGGGCCATGGTGCCAGCCACCAAGTTCCAAAGCGTGTAGAGATCCGCTTTGGGAGCAGATCCGTCTCGCTCGCATGGAGCTTTGTCTCCAGTTTTGCGGAATTGAACCGATCTCGATCCAGAGGTTTGGCCGCATTTGGTGGCCGATTCCTGCAAGGACAGCTCAAGGAGCTCAAGGACTCTTCGGAGATGCCGACAACTGAGGTGAAAAGCCGAATGAAAGCCTTTATCAAGCCTTTAGACCACATGCAGGCCTTGAGGCGGCCTTTTTTTCGAACAAAACAAAGAAATCCCATGAACACCTGGATTTCTTCGCCTCATCACCGAAACGTCCTCTTTTCCGGCTTCGTTGCATGTTCCGATCACTTCGGAGAGCCTGGTGCGGGACTCGGTCCTGTGCTTTGGTATGGGAGAAAAGCACCCACTCTTAACACAGAATAGCTTTTGGTGGGCTATGTCTGTCATGACTCATGTCCTTTAAGTCAAGGTGGACATGTTGCCACCTGTCCCTGACTGATGTGACTGTTCATGGCATATTTTCGCCCAGCTCTCTGTGCTTATTTTAGCTCTGGTCTAGGTATGGTTTGCAACAATCCCAAAAAGGCGCTTGAACAGAACCCCAAAGGCACCGGCCTGCAAAAACAGCTCTCCTTTCTGAATTGTTTCGTTTGCACCAATTTTAAGGGTGCCAAAGTAAACGGATCAGCTAGTCACAACGGAGCTATTTACTGCTCTGAGCTCGGGCAGTTGACGGATGCAAAGGAACAGCAGTGAAATCATTTGGCTGTGGCTCAGAAGGAACATGACCTTTTTAGCTGTGCACCAGAAAGGAACACCAGTTTTGAGTCTCTGGGTACACACCGTTTTTGAGCTACATCCAATTCAGGAGAGCTTTGACTTGCGAAATGCATGTCACATGCTGATCTGAGATTTTCTGAGCAGTTGCATTTGGAAGTCCGCTTTGTGTTGCAGATGGTTTCTGAGTCTTTCACTCAGAAGAGCTGTTGTCCCTGTTGCTTGTCCAAGGCACCAAGGAGAATCGCATTAAATCCAGAGCGACACTTCCAAGCTCAGAGTTCACGTTCTCCACAATGACCGAAAGTCCACCATCCTTGAGCGATTGCCCCTCCTACTGTAGTTGTTTAGAGTAGGGAAAGCCTTCAACACGCATTGGATTCGCTTAAAAGACCTGTGACCTGAGTCATTGGAGCAGCTCCGATTGTTAGACGCTGGGGTGGGTGGGTCAGGCTTGCGGAGAACTGCGGTTTCGTCACAACAGTTGTGCCTGGAGTGAATCAAACGTGACCCCAGGCACGTGGTGTCTGTGGGCACAAGGGCCGTAAGCATGTCATAGCATGTCACAGGGAAAGCAAATTGGAGGGATTGGGGTCACATTTAGGTGTCTTGGTTCCACGTATAAACTTTCACGAGCCTATGTTTTGAGAGCCTTGGATTTTCAGAAGCATGCGGAAGGTTGTGGGAGGTCAATCAATTTCATTTGCAAATGAATGGTTCACTTTTTCTCTCCGGTTTTGAAGCTATTTGTATATATTGATGAACTGAACACGGAAGCCTCATGAGACCTGGTGGACTGAGTTGACCGCAGAGCCTTTCACCGCAGGCGCCTTGAGCGTTCGCGCTCGCAATTCAAAGTGACCGCTGCACGGAGCGGTGCTTTCTTTCACTTTACCTCGTTCTTTTGAACTCCGCTGTTCCCACAGTGGTAGCGGAGCCGGCAAAGACCGGCTCCAGCGCCATGGGCCCTTGGAGCTCTGCAGATCAGGGTACCGCCGCTATGGTGGGTGGCTGCGGAGCTGGCCGTTGGTGATGCTTCTGCCCGGACTTGGTCCGGTGTCATGGGTGCGCCCTATGGAGTGGCCCCTGGACTTCATGCTGGAGTACCTCAGCCACATGGTTGTGGAGGTGTTTTCGCCACGTCGTCCATGGCAGGTCAGACCCAGACCACTGCCGCCGGAGCAGGACCACAGTGCGGCTCTGGCTATGGTGGTGGCCTTGCAGGAACTACGCCTTTGGCTTCGAGCTCAACCGCCTCCTGGCTTTGCTCATGGCCCTTCCTCAGGAATGCCATCTACAGCTCAACCTCCTCAAGCTCAGTCTGGACCATCCCAAACGGGAAGCCCTACTCTTCTGAGAGGAATGAATGCATCTGCCAACCCTGATGAGTTGAGTGGAGCCGCGTTTGAGGCATTGGACAAAGCTCCTATGACGACTTCATCGCCTTCAGCGCCTACAGATCCTGCAGTGGCTGGAGATCAAGTTGCCAAGGCATTGACTGCAGCCTTGACAGGAGAAAGGAGAGCATGCCCCAATGGTCAGGCCAGGTGGAGAACCTTCGTTTCCTGGCTTCGTTCATTGGCCTTTTGGAGCTCGACAACAACATCCCAAAGAGCAAATGGGGCCTGAAGCTTTTGATGTCCTTCCCGGAGAACTCGGCCCCAAGGAAGCTGGCGGAGACCATCGACATGACGATCACCGCCTTGGAAGCTGGATACGGCGTGATCTTGGGTGCCATCTTCTCCAAGCGCGCCCCGTTCCTCGAAGCGGCCGCCCCTGCGGCCATTGATGCCTTCTTCTTAAGGGCCTGAGCGATGCCGCGCGAAGGAGTTGGCCTTGCATGGAAGCTCAGGTGGGCGAGAAGATGCCTCCGAGGATCGCTGGTCGAATCCTGCTGAAGCACGCGAACTTGTCCGACCAGCAACGTGAAAGCCTGGCCATAAAGCACAGCGCCCTGCTCACCTTCGACCAGGTCGCCCATGCTCTTCGACCACAGAAGGTGGCCAAGAACTTCATGACCGCCATCAAGGACGACCAGATCGAGCTCGAGAAGACCCAAACCCGAGGCTGATGAGTTTGAAGATGAGGACTGGAGCTTAGATGAACCTCCAGAAAGCGATGGCGAGGGCAACCTGACCTTCTTGTACTATGACCCCAATGCCGAGTACATGGAAGAGGAGGCGCAGTACATCTACGCCTACAACTCGGCCTACAAGGACGTGAGACGTGAACTACAAGCCCATCGAAAGGGACGCCAATTCTTCAAGAAGGGCAACAGCAGAAAGCGCAAGGGGGGTCATCAAAGGCAAGAAGGGCAAGAGCCGACCCTCGCACCATGGTGACCGCGGCTCGATCGAAGACCTGAAGAGTCGCACAAGGTGCTTCAAGTGCAACCAGTTGGGCCACATGTCACGTGAATGCGACAAGCAGAACTTCTTTGTCAGCGAGGGCCAAAACCTTGATTCGAATCGGATCTACATGACCGTCCGGTCAGATTACAAGGCCGTCGTCGATGAGCGCCCTGGGCATTTTTGAGACTCCATTTCTCTTGCTCATCTCCTACCAGGAGTTGGTTGGTGCCGTCATCAACGTGGACAAGAACACGTTCACTCTTCGCAACAGCCACAAGACTTCGACGAGGAGAACTCCCTCGGGTCATCGCGCCATCCCGATTCATCGAGGAACGCGCCGGCCACACCAACTCCGACGGAGAGACCTTAACGGACTTTTTAAAGCTCAGTGTCAGTCCCGGATGTCCAATTCCTGAACCAGGACACTGTGACTGTGGTGCCCGACAACACTTGTCCAACTGCGGCGGTTGCGGTTGAAGCCCCCATCAAGGCAGCCCTGAAACTTTAAATATACTAGTGCCTGATGAGTAGGGAACTGTCCTTCTCATGCGTTGGGAACTGCCTGGGTTAAGTTTTTACACATGTGATTTGCACTGATTCCCATATACTGGCTTACTCACATACTCCTAGCGTGCAAACTCCTCAACTCGTAGTTCTGTAAGACTTCATAAGTTTGCACTGGTGTTTGTAGGTAGTGGAGCCGCCCAAACAGCACAAGAAGGAGAAGAAAGACGAGAAGACGGTGAAGACTAAGACTGAGAAGAACAAAGGCTCAGAAGCAAAAGAGCACCAAGCAGAGAAAGGCTAGTGTAAAGAGGAAAGCTACTCCAAAACCAAAGCCAAAGGCAAACGCCTGTGTTCTTGAGATAGATTGACTAAGCGTAAGCATGTGAGCGACGTGCGAAACATCTTGTATGTTGTAGCGTGCGCCCTTCCCAACGTTATTGATTTTTCAGCGAATCCGTAGCGTTTCTGAGGGTTTGGACACACCGATACAACAACATGTATTAAAACTGTATCGTTTTTTCTCGGATTTTTGGCATTTGATTTTACGAAAGCTAGCCGATAGGCGACTGCTGAGTTCTCATTTGCGAACGTAGTGAGATGATTAAGGGGGTGTGGGGGGTGAGATGCTGCCCAGCGGGGCAGAAAAAGTCGCTGTCAGCTGGTGTTTTGGGTGAGTTACAGGGTCCGTGTGGACGGGTTATGTACCATGCGGCAATTTGGTGACGGTAGGGCTTCGATTCCTCCCTGCTCCGCCCCTGCGGAGGCTGATTTCAATTCTGATTGAGTCCAAAGTTGAAAAACGTTTTGAAGATGAAAGCGTGAAACAAGGTCAGAAATCTAGTGTTTTTTTCCTGTGTTTTTAGCCTGCAGGTCGGAAAAACATCGTAGATACCATGTTTTTGACTGTGAAAACAGGAAAACAGGTGGATTTTGATGTTTTCTTTTTCTGTGTTAGTGTGCCGGAAAGTAGCAAAAACGTCGTAAATACCGTGTTTTTGAATGTGAAGACGTGAAACATGTTGGATTGTTATGCTGGTTCGAGAGTGAAAACATCGTAAATATCATTCTTTTTGGCCTGCAGGGTGGAAAGACCATTGTAAATACTGTGTTTGTAGGTGTGAAAACGTGAAAAACAGGGGGATTTTTCTGCGTTTGTTTGCCTGCAAGTTGGAACACATATCGTAAATACAGGTTGTGGAAATTGAGCACGTGAAACAATCGAAAGACCCCCTGTACTCTACTCTATTCTACTCTACTCCAACTTTCTGACACTGAGAGAGAGAGAGAGAGGATGCAGCGTACAGGGATTTCGTATTGGATTGTTTATAGGTTTGGAAACGTGAAAAACAGGGGGATTTTTCTGTGTTTGTGTGCCTGCAAGTTGGAAAACATATCGTAAATACAGGTTTTGGAATGTGAGCACGTGAAACAATCGGAAGGCCCACTGTACTCTACTCTGTTCTACTCTACTCCAACTTTCTGACACAGAGAGAGAGAGAGAGGATGCAGCGTACAGGGATTTCGTATTGTTTTTTTTGCGATTGGCGTTACTTGCTGAAAGCACGACAGAACATCGTTCCTTTCTCGTTCTATCCTAGCTTGTCTTGTCATGAGCACGAAAGTGAAAAAACCTCGCCGCCCACTGTACTCTACTCTACTCTACTCTAGGCGGAAGCGCGGAAGAAGAAGACCAAGGTGGTGCCGGCGACGTTGGACAAGATAGCGGAAGCCAACCTTGTTAATCAAGGAGGTTGAGCGGGGCCTGAAAGACGGAAGACTCGTCTTTGGGGTCTGGGGCCTGTACAGCTATCGCGTGAAAGAACGTGGGCACCGCAAGACAACAGAGCGGCGTGTGTGAATGTGAAAACAGAACAGCAGAGTGTGCGGTCGCAACCTTGAGTTTTACATCTTCCTAAATCCTGTATCCCAAATCTCCTAAATCCTTGAGTTTTACATGTTCTCTAAAGACGGACCCATCACACACTCAGGGTGATCTAATTTTCAACATGTATGCTTGTTCCTCTTTCCAATCCCCGGCTACTCGCGAAAGTTGATAGTTCCATCTGCGACATCCACAAATGCTTTTGACAGGTTTTGATAGGTCTTGATGTGTTCAGACGTGTTCGCCCATGTGGAGAAAGCCAGGCGCCAAGTGACCACAGTTGCGGACCCAATGGGTTCAATGTTGAAGGTGTCCCAGTGGTGAGAAGAGCAGCTCCATTGTGTGCTGTTTTGTTGCAAGGTCGCAGTCTGGAAGACCGTGTGACAAAAATGCGCAGAGAGCACCAAAGCTTGTAGACAAAACTGGTAAGCATGGGAAGCCAAATGAACGTCTATGTGTAAGTAGGTGTGTGTAGGATTCTGTAGGTCTTATTGATGTTTGTGTGGTAAACTGTTGAACTTTAGCGTGCACCCTTGTCAAGTGCAAAGATGTCAAGTGGGAAGAGATGCTTGGCTGGCAAAACCATGCCAATTTGCACAAGAGGTGTTCGTGCATTCACCGCGAGAGAAACTCGCGTGGCGTCCTCGGTTTGACATGGTCGTGGCATGTGCTACTGAGCATCGTCCCAGGGAACACTTGACTGAGGGGGGCCGAGGCATGGGCCGCTGTCACATCGTCCCCCCCAAAATTGGCAGTCACATCGTCTCCGCAAATGACGGAGTTCCACGATTCACGGCCTGGAGACGGTGTCATGAACCACGACCATGTCGTCCTTCGTTTTTTCAAGACCGGCCGCATTTTCATCGAAACCGCTCCTTTCCTCGGCCGGTAGCGGGGGGTTTCGGCAGTGACTGAGAAGTGGGTCATGGAGTTGTTGGAGTGCAACATGAACCCTCGTTAATTTAGACTCTTGAGTAGTAAACCCTCCCAATTGAAATGGACATCCTCTTCATATGGGGGTTTATGAATCAAGAGTCTCCTTGCTTCCACCAACCAAACACACCTTTTCGGTGAACAGTCGGATGGCGGACGCTTCCCAATCCTTGGAAACACATGTTTTACATGTGTTGGTAGCCCTCCCAGACATGTTGATTTTCACATCTTTTCACGTTGGCCCTCTTGGATGTGCCGTGTCGCCTCCGATTACCGAAGCGCCCGGTCAGCAGCGAAGTGGCCATGGAGTGGACCCCGCCCGCGCGGCCGCCGAGAGAGAAGCGGTGAAGCGAAAAAGCACCAGCGGTGAAGCGGTGATCATCGCCTGATTTGTTGGGGTGGTGCATTCATGGAGGCCATCGCTAGTAGGTTGAAGGCCATCACTAGTAGGTGGTGCATTTATGCAGGTTACTTCAATCAGGAGTGCCCCCAAATGTCTCTTAAGTTGAAACTGGATTTACCAACTCTGCTATCCACTGCTCACCGCCAAGGGATTTCTTTGATAATCTAAGAACCAAGCGCACTTCCCAGAGCCAGCAATGTGTTACGCATGTAAGCATAGGTGGGTTAGACTTGAATCCCAGCGGCGCCTGCAGTCGCTGGCTTTGTGACCCCACGCAAAAGGGCTGCCCTTTAGTCTGATCTTTTTTGCGCCTAATATAGTTTACTTAGCCGCCACTGTGAGCTTGCCCACACTTTCTGGCCTGTTGTCAAATGCGACGGTGAGTATGCTATTTTCTGATACTTTCTGTCGGTGGCAGTTGTGTGACTGCGAGGCAAAAGCAGAGTATGTGTAGGATATCATGATATCACTGACAGTTTATGATACCAGTGTACATCCCCCACGTGTCAGCCATGTTGTTTTGTTGCAGCTGAAAGTATATATTATATATTAATTTCGGCGAAAAGGAATCACTTTCTTGGGGTGTGGTGGTACAGGTTATATAACAGCCTCAGCTCATATTGGACACTTGTCTTCCAGTGCCTGGTCTGAGCAAGGCAACTTCGAGGTAACGATCATCGAGCTGTCAGGTACATTGTATGCAAGCGCCCGAAGCAGCCTGATCTCAAACGCCCGGACAGCTTTGCTCAGCGACACTTTGCACGGCCTACGTGCATCCTTTCAGTCATATTCATATTAAATGTTGAGCAGAGCCCACTTCGTCTCCTGACTTTGTGCTCAGCAATTCCCAAGTGAATCTCAAAACACTTGAATGCAGAACGACTTCTGCGCGGCCGAAACGCGCAGAACGATGCCAATTCAGAATCGATCCGAGCCGCAGCATGACGCGCAGCGAAGGAGTTGTCCGATTTGGGCCCAAACATCAATCGTTGCTGCTCTGAGTGTCTTGTGACTTGTGTGCTTTGTGTGCTTGTGTATGGGCACAAGTGGCCGCTCAAGGTCTTGTTGTCCAGGCTGAGACACTGGAGAGGCGATCGGAGACACTGGAGGCTAAGCGGGCTTGTTTGGGAGTGGTGAGTTATTGCTGAAGCTCCTGACAATCTCATTGGCTTGCTTGATGTTTTGAGATCCTTCTTTGAACAGTGCCAGGGTGCAGGTGGAGACTATGGGTTGGTTCAATCACGGGCTTGTTGCGTGTTTTTTCAGTCGCCCTTCGTTGGATTGTCTTCGACATTGCGATTTTGATTCAGAGCTTGTCTGCAGCAACAGTGTGGATCACAGGCCAAGAAGAAGAGATTGACCACCAGCCAATCTCTCCACTGTCAGTGCCTTTTTCACAGAAGGAAACACCAAGCTGTCCCTTACCAAAGGCCGCTGGACACGGACCTTCCACGTTGCTTCGGACGTTGCGCGTGGCGTGGCTCCTTCTACGCCGGCACGAGTGGCGTCGACACTGCTTGAGGAGTTGCTGCATGTGAACACTGCACGAGGTGCCGATCAACATGTGAAAAAGGGATAGTGCGAGGAACCCGCCTTCAAAATCATCATTTAACAAGTATTCAACACAGTCACGGTGGAACAGTCCACAACGACACCATCGCAATCTTTTATGTTTATATCTATTTTTTGGGATGCGTTTCTGCATTACTGATGTTCAAGTGGCTAGCGTGTTACAATGATCATTCCGCGCTGTGCATGGCATCTGGCATCCAAACAGCTTTGCAGTTCCTACTTGCACCGCGCCTTTATTTGTAGTGCTGAATCAATTTGCATTGATACTGTTTGCAGGACCAGGAGTTGCATCCTGGGCCGGCATGTGCGTGATGAGGGTTGTTGTGGAACATCATATAACATCATTATACACAGCTGTCATGTCAGCCAAATTTTGACCATAGCTGTAGCCTTTGTTCGCGCTTCCTGTGTTTCCTGTAGAGCTTACTGTAGAGCTCCCAGGTGTTGGAGCTCCCCTCAATGGCAGGTGGCAGACTAATGGGTTCCGGATTCCCCAGAGCCCAGTCAGCAGGTATGACCTTTGGACGTCGATGTGGTCAGCAGGTCTGACCTGGTCGTTGTGACTGTTGCGGCTCCAGACCGGGGCGGTGGGCGGCGCCTGAAAACCTCCAGGCGCTTCTGGGGGTAGGACGAGTCTATCGGGCGTTCGCATGGCCCCGCTGTGTGAGGAAGGCCAATCTGTCATGATATCCTTCGAAGACCAACATGGACCCACAAAACCACTGGTTTGTAGAGGATCACTGTCTTCCAAGAACGACTCCCAGGTTGTGTTGGCGTTTTCTTCGTTTGGGTCCATCACGCAGGCACCTCTCCAGCTCGCCACAGTTGTCTCCCGCAAGAAAGCCGCCAGGGCCACAGCGAGGGCCGGGAATCGGAAGGCCGCACGACAGGCGAAGCCCGTCTGCCTCCTTCGATGAACAGGCCGATTTCTGATGTCTTGGCACGAGAAAAAGATCCAAGTCCGGCGCAATTGAAAAGCCAGGTTCTGAAATGTTCTGAAGGTAATGAATTATATAATTGATGATGTTTGTCTCTCCTTTAGACATTTTAGACGCATCTTGCATAGGCACACAGTGATGTATTTCGCACCATTTCGCCGTTTCCGCTCCAAACCACCATGGTGAGCTGTAACCTCTCACCCGTAGTCGTGACACTCCCATCAGCTGCATAGTTCAGATGAGATCACTGAGGAACAATGTTGGATCTCGACGAGATCACCGAGGAGGGACTTGAGTTTGTGTCACTTTTGCACCAGGGTCTTTCTGAAGAAAGAATCGCCTTGTCGCGCATCTAGAATCTTCTGGATTCCCTTTTACCATTGCTGGGTGGTACAGGACATTGGCCTCGGACGTTTCCAACTATTGAAGCTCGGCTCAGAGGGCGGTGGTTGTTGTTCGAAGCTTGAACGTCCAAGCCACCTCGGATGTTCAATCAACCATCATAAGGGTTCTGAATCCCTTGAGGCAGCAGTTGCTCGTCAGCGGCGTGAGGCTGCCAGGAGCTTAGCCAGGGGTGTGTTTGTGGTGGCGGGTGGTGAATCGGTGCATAGCACATCATAGCACCGATTCACCAGATCTACCTGTACCGAGCCTGTACCGAGCCTGTTCCGAACCGCCACGAGCCGCTTGATGGCTCCAGGATGTGATGGCTCCGGTCGACCACAATGCCCAGTCCGCTGTCCTGTTCCCAACAAAAACAACCGACTGATGAGCTGGCCATGCTCTGAGGGCTGATGGTGCAGAAATCCTCATTTCATCCGCGGTGCTCTCCATCTTGCAGCAGGCCGGGCATCATAGTCTTCATAGAGAGCTTTTTGGACGGAATGAATTCAACCAAAGTGCCTGGAATGACCTGCAGACATTATCCAGGACCTCTTGTGAGCTCCTGCTTCATGGCGTGTACGGTCCCACTTCTTATAAATCTATGAGGCAAACTGAGGCATGTGTTTTGCAGGTCTCGACTATGATGCTTTGGGACACAATTTTACTGCTCGACCGACCGAATCAGGATTGGGAGCTCTCACCTGCCTTGAAGGGCCAGAACCTTGGAGAGAAACAGTGACACAATGTGACCTGACACACTTTGGGTCAAAACGATGTTTACAAACATGTGAGCCAGTCTGGGTGTTGTCAGACGGTCCGACAGATCTCACAGTGAATGGAACTTGCGGAATGGTGAGGACCCCCCAAGTCCAAAAGGCAAACTTTTCTTGGGAGCTTTGATCAGCAGACTTATTGGTGCCGAGATTTTTAGGATTCCAGGAGTGTAAACCGCCTTTGTGACTACCCAACAGCCATGGAGTTGACCTCAGTTGCTGATCCAGTTGGGGAGAACAAGGCCGAGAACATGGTCGTTGAAGCGAAGATCCCTGGGGAGCTAGGTCTCGAGAAAGAGCAGCCAAGCCCTGAAGAGGAGCGTGAGCCCGGTACCATCATCCTTCTTTGGCTTTGTTGTGTGAGTGCTTTGGAGGGCATGGATACCCAATTGGTCCCTGCTTGTCAGTTCGCATTGCAAAGAGATTTGGGCTTGCAATTGGGCCACTTTGCAGTCCTCACCACAGTGCAGATGGTTCTGACCAACTTGGCGGCCCCATTCTGGGGAATCCTGGCTGATCGTGGCACCTTGCAGAAGAAGACCATTTTGATGCTGGGAGCCATTGGAGAGGGCCTGGCAGTCACGGTGTTTGCCTTTGTCCCCAACTTCTGGGTCATGATGTTCTTGCGGGGCATGAGTGGCTTCTTCCTTGCATCCCTACGACCCGTTTGTAATGGCCTGATTGCCGATCTCACCAGCGACAACAAACGTGGCAAGGTCTTTGGTCGGGTGCAAAGTGCTTTGCTCATTGGCATGTTTTGCTCATTGCTCATTGCTGGAAATGTGGCAAACAAATTCGTGGGGGATATCCCTGGATGGCGCTTTCTCTTTGGTGGTGCCGGCTTGGTTGCCTTTATTGTGGCAGCAGGGTTGGCCGGTTTCCTAGCGGAACCTCACCATGAGTTGGATGCATCCGCGAAAGCCAAAGGCTGTGCAGCCGTCCGCACAGAGTTGTGTACCGTCTTGGGCTTCTTGCGCATCCCCACCTTCTGTGTGATGATCATGCAAGGAGTTTTTGGCACAATCCCTTGGAGTGTCATGGGCAACAATCTTCTGTTCTTCAAGTTCTGTGGTTTGGAAGATTGGCAGGCCAGCATCTTGGCCGCTGAGGGAACTGTGGCTGGGGTCTTCGGCAACAGCATTGGTGGCATGATCGCAGACTGCCTGGCCAGACGTTTCGGATATCACGGAAGGCCTCTCAGTGCTCAAATCACCGTGGCCATTGGACTCCCTATGGTCTTTCTGCAGTTCTATGGCATCCCGCCAGGTGAGGGCACTTTTGGTGCCTACTTTGCTCTCATTGCAGCATTTGGCTTGTTAGGCTCATGGGCACAGTCTGGCACCAACTTCCCCATTCTCTCAGACATTGTGCCTGCCAGCGACCGAAGCAAGGTCATGGCATGGGAATGTGCCATGGAAAATTCCTTGGCAAATGCCATTGGTCCATCTCTGGTTTCCACCTTGGCCTTTGCTTTCGGCTACAAATTTGGGGCTGAAGAGATGTCCGGAAAGTCTCTCTCTTCCGCCAGGGCACTTGGACAGGCAATGGCTGCAACTATTTGCATTCCTTGGATGATTACCCTAGCGGCCTACACCCTTCTACATTGGAGCTATCCTCGTGACATGCGACGGCTGCGTGCCAAGCAGGCAGCCAAGGACGAGGAGGAGCGCGTCTGAGCGGAGGCGCCGTAGGACGTGAAGGCCATAAGTGTAGGCCTTCATGCGCCAGGATGTGGGTATGTCTCAAACCAGGGATCTCCAAAAGCTTCAAACCGGCAAACTATTGCAAACTATTTGTTGTTCCCATTCTTTTCGTTGCTACGCTTGGCGGCTCCCCAGTTTTTTGAGACGCACCCACTTCCTATTCGAGTGTTCGGACAGGTTTTCCTTTAAGGGTGTTGCCACGAATTGACGTGCAGCCAATCCGGAAGCGCGAATGCATGGTGCGAAAGTCAGTCTGACCAGCCGCTGAATTCGACGGGTTTTCAGCTTTGGGTATCTTGACAGATTATGACTTGCAATAGGGTAGCTGTACCGACTTTGTGCTGCCACTACTTTCGCAAGCTGAAGCTCCCAAAGCTGTGAATCCTGGCACCACAAGTGGATGTCACGGGCGGAAATGGCCAGATTTCAGCCTCATCCTGCGCTTCCCGCACAAATGCGAGAAAGCAAGGATGGTAGATTCTGCTAGATATACAGCGGAGATTTGTAAAGAGCTCTGAACGCCTCAAGATGACGCTGTTCAGTATTCAAACATGAGGGGGGTGACCACCGATGGGGCACGATGCAGTTCGCTGCTTTCGCTGCTCAATCCGTGCTCGTCCTCGCCATGATTTGCTCTCTTTTGATTTTGGCTTTCGCCACGCAGATGAAAGGTTTTGGATGCAATCTGTGTTTCGACATCCACACATTCTCCTGAATGTGTGAAACCGCTTGCAAGGGAGCTTTGGTGATGTCGCTGCACACTGACCTTCCAATTTTGCATGTGAGGATGAGATCTCGGTGTTTCTCCTTCCGCGTTTCTTAGGTGGCATGATGTCAGTGATTTTCATCGGTGTCTTCTTCGGCAATTTGGCGGGTGGCCTCAGCGGGTCCACCCGTTTCGACACACGTCTCGTTGGCGTTTGGACCAGTCGATGCAATTGGTGAGAAGAAAAGGTCGTTCTTGAAGAGTCACCTTCCAGCAGTAACAAGGTGCCACGCTAGTAGTAGCAGGTGCCTTACTAGTAGTAACAGGTGCCTTGCTATTAGCTTCAGTGGCCAACAGGTCGAGAAGGTCGACTCGGATTCTACAGGTCGATTCGGTGCGATGGACTCTCGAGCGAACCCCTCGGACCGCTCCGGACGAACGACGGACCTCGCCGGAAGTGTCGTTCAGATTGGTGGACCCGCTGCGGACACCTATGGCCGACGAGTGTCGGTGCTGATGGCATATGCCAAACACTCAGAATCTCAGACAGATGTTGTTTTGTTTTTTCAGCGACTTGAATTGGATGCGGGTGATGGCGTTGAATTGGAGGAACCAGCAGAAACATCGTCTGTCAACATGAGTCCTTTTGCTGTCATGCTCGGCACCTGATTTAGAGTGAATGTGGTGCGGCGTCGTGGGTTCAACGCATTGAAACGACTGGGAGATTTGTTAGGTTGGAGGCCATCGCTATTAGGTTGTTGCATGGTAAGAGATTCATAGTTAGATTCATTAGGTCTTTTCAACACGTGCGTTCCTTTTCGCCCATGGCGCCTGCCGGTGTTTCTTCGCCCAAAACCGCTGAGTTTGGCTTGGTGATTTGTGGCTTCAGCTCGGCGGCGAGCACCGGGACACTCGGCATGAGCGGGACCGGCAGGGCGACCGATTCTTGGGCACGTTGGCCCGGCTGTTGGTTCGGCTGTGGGTGGTTAGACAAGAGCAGGTAGGTAAACCATCTGTTTTGGTTGAAGCTTAGCAAGATGGCGTTGGCTTCTGCAAGGCCCACCTCCATGTTGCTGGCCCGATTCTTCTTTGGGTTTGGACCTTAGACCCTGACAGAAAGCAGAAAGCAGAGGCAACAACACGGCAACTCGGCAGTTCTTTTCTGCCTCCAAAAGTGCCAGGCTATGTTATGGCTTTGGAATGGGACCGTCCTTGACCTTGCAGGTTGGCTCTGCTGCTATGAAATCACCCCGGATTGTAGAACAGGTCTTCCGAACACCTGTGGCAAGTGCAGGGTTATTTCAAAGACGTGTATAGACGTGTTATATATACTATACAGATTGACCTGCTTCTGCTTGTGGCTCTTCTTAATTGTCTTCTGCCTTGCTCGGAACTGCACGGTGGCAAGGCACAAGGACACACTTCAACGACGACCTGCGCAAGTGAACGTTTGCACATCCCCAAGCAGCTACGCAGAACGAGTGCAGGTTCCCCGAACGCACTCGATCGATCGGAAGATTTCTCGATCCGCCAGGTGGAGATTTGTCCAAAAGCATGGCGTGGGCACATGGTGAACGTCTTCTCCTAAGGTGTAGCTGCTAGCCGATGAGTCAATCCACATGGGTAGGTAGTGAGTGATTGGTGGGATGTGTTGACTGAAAAAGAAGATAATTCTGCATTTCAGCAATGCTTTTGGTGGTGGCCCCCTAGTCATGATTGATGAGAAGCTTGCCACAACATCCAAACAACGTCCGTCAGAAGCTGAGGTCAACAATTTCTTCTTCACTTTGGGTGAGATCTATGCCGTCCAGCACCTGGGGGATGCTGTTTGGCTTTTTGTACCGATAGCATATATCCAACGATATAGATGAAGTTTCTGGGTCAACTGCGATTCTCATGTCTATTTTGAGGCCTGGCTCCTTTGGGCTTTCCTGAAGGATCTCAAGCAAAGCTCAGAGGAGGACCTTGCTGCAGTTCATAGCCGTCAGCCTCAGCATTCTTGGATTCCGAACATCTTGGCACCTTTTAGTTGAAATCCTTAAGAAACCAAAGAACCTGGTCTCATTTTGTCCACAGCTGGGGGCCGTCTCTGGAGTTCATCTTGCAAAGGCAGAGCTGTGGATCAGGGATCGCAGAAATTTCTGGTGCAATGGGAGAAGAATGGATTACTTGCTGAACCACGTGAACTTACTAAACTAGACCACAGAAATTATCTCTGTATCCTTTGGCACCATCAAGACTGGCTACTCCTCGCAGGAAAGCTGGCGCTATGTCACTGCTCTAGCTGTGAGTGGGAGCCGAAGGGGTGCACGAGTGGTGGAGGGAAACAGAGCTACGGGGGGGCACTGCAGTGTGCCCATCCAAGCCACAACATGTTATGACATGACACCCACTTTATATGGTTGTACAGAGTATTATATATTGTGATACATTTTAATACTCACTACAATATGAATCACATTTATGCAGATCAGATCATGATGATGGTGATGATATAGGGTGATGATTCACATTCACAATGATTCCGGCAGGGGGATCTGCAACCTGTGCCGAGGCCCAGCATTGTTGATCCTCCCCTTTGCAGTGACGGGCGCCCAGCCAAGCGTGCAGTCAGCCTGGGGAGGATCTTTTGGTTCATCCTTTCCAGCTATGTGAATGTGGTCGACCCACTAGATAGTACATACCCTTACATAGGTAATTTATATTTTAGTAGTGATGCCAGGAGCCCCGAGTAGCGTCCTTGCTCCTTTCATACCCACTATACTAGATACTACATAGTGCACACCCACGGGCGATAGATGGCCAGTTGGGCGAACTTCCGTGTCGTCGCATGATCAAGGCTTCTTCTCTACGAGTCGCCGCACTACCTTGCCAGCCAACCCAGGAAGCGAAAAGAAGCTTGAGTTGGTTTTGCGAAGAATAGACACAGGGATTTTGTTGTTACTCTCACACGGCTTGCATCATTTCAAGAGCCCCAATGGAAAATCCTTCTCTCTATTGGAAATCATGTAAATGATGTCTCCATCTCATCAGCATCCAGTGATCGTTTGGCAACAGAAAGGCACCTCCTCTCACCTCATGACCAGGGTGGATCTCCCCGAGGTGACCAAAGGCCGCCATGAGCAGGTGGGATTGGGCGGATTGGGCTGATTGGCTTTGATGCTTTTGAACGTTGGGGAAGCTCCGACTGGATTGGGAACGCAAGAAGACACCGCGGCAAGGGGCTATGCAGCTGGCACTAAGTCACTTGCATAATCACACTCATGACTTACGCGGGTTTGCATCGGTAGAAAAGGTACAAGAGTATATTCAAATATTTTTGGCCGAAACGGCACTTGCCAAATCGCTTGAATCCGCGACCAGCAGTTTCGTCTTCCGTCGTTCGACTCTCCTGTCTTCAAAAATCTGCTCGACACTGCCCGCCGAATCCCAGCCTTTTTATGGTTCAAAACTGTCTAGAGGATCAAAGCGATCAACAAGCTGAATTCTCAGACTGCTGTGGGGTCACCAGCCGAAGCTTCGTTTTCTCGTTTCTCCGACACAGATGCAACATGCTGTTTTTCAAGAAATCTTTTTGGTTTTCAGAGTCGGCCCGTCCGCTGTCCCACTGTCATCCGTTTTATGAGGCCGGTGAGGATGGAGCGCCGCTCATTCTTTAGGCGGTTCGAAGCCGCGACTTTGGCGCTGGAGCCGTTCGAAGTCAGAAAGCAAAGCCGTTTTGGCGCTTCCTTTTGGTTGGATCACAAGACAGGTAGCTCCCAAGTTTGTTTAAGGCAGATGACCTTGGTCTTCCGGGCCATCCGGTCTTCCAACCCTCGGCATTTCTTCAAGCAGATCCGACCTCCCCAAACCCGCTGTTTCAACCGTACCAGGCCAGCCGACTTCAACCGTACCATGAGCCCGGTGAGCGACAGCGAGCGTGAGGTGCATGACAGCGACCCTGTTTTCACCGGGGATGGTGGCTTCACCTCCAAAGACCTGTGCCTGTAGGAGTCTAGATAGTCTAGTTGGCTTTTTGATGGAGTTTTCGTCTTGAATACTTGGTTCACCCTTCATCACAAAGCAGCTCTAAAGGCCACGCATGCATACGCATGCTTTGCAAGCTGTGCTGATTCGTTAACCAGAAGATTTCTTACCTTCTTTTTAACCATGACTTTTGGAACAAGTTCAAAAAGACAGTACTGTGCGAGTAGTCACGTTGAACAGTTTTTCATCTACTAGCAGACCCAAACAACTTGGTGTTGGCCAGATATTTGTCTTGCCTTACATCAATGCCTTCCATGCCTCCTGCACGGCTTCTTGAGGCATCCCATACTCCACAAGGATTACTGTAGCTCATCCTTGTTACTGTACTTACCTCCTTGCTGGCACAAGCACGGCATCCGGCATCCACTCCTCCTCCTTAAGCGGTCGTCCCCGGTTCCGAAAGCGCCAGGTCTTTGCGGATGCTCCAAGGATGGCGGCCCGTTCCGTGGCCTTGATCGCCAAGAAGCGCCAGGCCCGGAATCCGCCGGAAAGAGAAGATAGACATCGACGGATGAAAATCAGGAAACAGTGACCCGACTCGTGGTTGCTTCCATTGAATTCGAGACAAGAAGTTGTTCTTACAACATAGTCCTTTCCAGGTTCGATGCCACCTTTTGGATTGGATGCGTAACTCTAGCTCTCCGGGATGTGCACGATCAAAGACTCGATATTCAGAGGTAAAAATCACCTTGAATCAACTGTGAATTGTGCAGTGCAAGAAGTTTGGAGAAGTTTAGCACCTCTATCATGGACTCGAACAGTTTAGCACCTGGAAAGGCAGGCACAACACTTGGAATGGCCGGTGATGTGTTTGCACGGCTTGAACCGCCGCAAGGCGCACCCAGAAGTTCAGCCCGCCAGGCACGGACGGATCGATCGGATCGTTCTGTCGCTTTTGGGCCTTGAGAGCGGTGAGAGTCACATTCTGGTGGAAGAGGGTCTCTTCAAGTGCGCCGTGATGCTGGTGCGTTTGGAGTTGGATTCGTTACCTGCTCCTGGAGCCCCTAGTAGCGTCCTTGCTCCCAGTAGTGATGCCAGGACTTTGCCCCTAGTAGCGCTGCCAGGAGCCCCTAGCGTCCTTGCTCCTAGTAGCGATGCCAGGAGCCTGTAGTAGCGTCCTTGCTCCTAGTAGCGATGCCAGGAGCCCCCAGTAGCGTCCTTGCTCCTAGTAGCGATGCCAGGAGCCCCTAGTAGCGTCCTTGCTCCCAGTAGCGATGCCAGGAGCCCCTAGTAGCGAGGAGCCCCTAGTAGCGTCCTTGCTCCTAGTAGCGATGCCAGGAGCCCGTAGTAGTGTCCTTGCTCCTAGTAGCGATGCCAGGAGCCCCTAGTAGCGTCCTTGCTCCTAGTTGCCATGCCAGGAGCCCCTAGTAGCGTCCTTGCTCCTAGTAGCGATGCCAGGAGCCCTAGTAGCGTCCTTGCTCCCAGTACTAGTAGCGATGCCAGGAGCCCCTAGTAGCGTCCTTGCTCCTACTAGCGATGCCAGGAGCCCCTGGCGGCGTCCTTGCTCCTAGTAGCGATGCCAAAAACCCCTGGTAGCGTCCTTGCTCCTAGTAGCGTCCTTGCTCCTAGTAGCGATGCCAGGAGCCCCTAGTACCGTCTTTGCTCCTAGTAGATCTAGTAGTAGCGTCCTTGCTCCTAGTAGCGATGCCAGGAGCCCCTAAAGCGTCCTTGCTCCTAGTAGCGATGCCAGGAGCTCCTAGTACCGTCTTTTCTCCTATATAGATCTAGTAGCGATGCCAGGAGCCCCTAATAGCGCCCTTGCTCCTGGTAGCGATGCCAGGAGCCCCTAGTAGCCTTCTTGCTCCTAGTAGCGATGCCAGGAGCCCGGCCCCTAGTAGTAGCGTCCTTGCTCCTAGTAGCGATGCCAGGAGCCCCTAGTAGCGTCCTTGCTCCTAGTAGCCATGCCAGGAGCCCCTAGTACCGTCTTTGCTCCTAGTAGCGATGCCAGGAGGAGCCCCTAGTAGCCTCCTTGCTCCTAGTAGCGATGCCAGAAGCCCCTAGTAGCGTCCTTGCTCCTAGTAGCGGTGCCAGGAGCCCCTAAAGCATCCTTGCTCCTAGTAGCGATGCCAGGGCCCCTAGTGGCGTCGGAACCCCTAAAGCGTCCTTGCTCCTAGTAGCGATGCCAGGCCCTAGTAGCGTCCTTGCTCCTGGTAGCGATGCCAGGAGCCCCTAAAGCGTCCTTACTCCTAGTAGCGATGCCAGGAGCTTCTGGTAGCGTCCTTGCTCCTAGATAGTAGCATCCTTGCTCCTAGATGCTAGGAGCCCCTCTTGCTCCTAGTAGCGATGCCAGGAGCCCCTAGAGCGTCCTTGCTCCTAGTAGCGATGCCAGGCCCCTAGACGTCCTTGCTCCTAGTAGCGGTGCCAGGAGCCCCTAGAGCGTCCTTGCTCCTAGTAGCGATGCCAGGAGCCCCTAGTAGCGTCCTTGCTCCTAGTAACGATGGCAGGAGCCCCTAGTAGCGTCCTTGCTCCTAGTAGCGATGCCAGGAGCCGCTAGTAGCGTCCTTGCTCTTAGTAGCGATGCCAGGAACCCCTAGTAGCATCCTTGCTCGTAGTAGCGATGCCAGGAGCCCCTAGTAGCGTCCTTGCTCCTAGTAGC
>CAXAMN010021496.1:888956-907433 GCA_963970005.1 Durusdinium trenchii | reverse complement strand
CCGTGCTTCTTTTGAGCCTCTACCAGGTTGCTGCGGACCTGGAGAAACAAACAGTCAGCTTCACTGTTTGGCCGCAGGCACCGCTTTGTTCGGTTTGTGCCTGGTGCCAGTATCTACTGCAGATGTTCTCAGAACTTCTGAAGTTTGTAGAGTCTCTGCATCTATCAGATATTTGCAAGGCATACTCTTAAGATTCCTCAAGATCCTTAAGTTTTTTTTTTTTTTGTCTTTTGAAAGGCTTGGTCCAATTTCTTGGTCTAATTTCTTGGAGCCTCCTCGGCTGAAGATACATCCGAATCAACTGCGAAAAGGAATGGGACTACCGTGGCAGAGTTGGCTACAGCCATCTTCAAAGGCACCAGAGATAAATGAATAGTGCGAGCGCTTCTTCAAGGAAGCTCCCCCTGCCGCCTGCGTCATAAGTAGTAGCTACTTAAGCTACTAGCTACCCAGCTACCTCTGGCGGCCTACCCCCTCCCCCCGGGCTTAAAAGAATACTAGCTTCTTGTTACTACTAGTAAGGCCAGGAGCCCCTAGTAGCTTCTTGCCCCTAGTAGTAAGGCACTTGATATTACAAGCTTCTTGTTACTACTAGGAAGGCACTTGTTACTACTAGCGTGGCACTTGTTACTACTAGCTTCCTGGTGGGTCAACCGATCGCAGTTTTTCAACGGACGCAACGAGGACCATTCCGAGGAAACTTCCTCTGCCACGGTGCCCTTTAAGGAAGTCTGGACGGAGGCTGCTTGGAGGATGCTCAGGGAGGAGCGACATTTTGGATCCAAAAGATGCATGCTTATTTGTTATTATAGGACGCTACTAGGAGCAAAGGGCATCGCTACTAGGAGCAAGGACGCTACTAGGGGCTCCTGGCCTTACTACTAGGAACCAGAAGCTATTAGAAAAAAGAAATAAGTATGATGTGTAATGGGCATACCGTACCGTAAAGATATCAATCTCCAGGTTCCCTACTTTGCCTGGCAACATCTGCCTGGGAACATCTGCCTAACCCAGAGCCGAAAGTGCCATTCTAGTTTTGCAGAACAATTTACGAGTTTTGACCCCTTTCCTTCATTGCTGCTCCAAGATTGATACAGCCAGAGACCTCTCCAAACATTTTGTCGAGTTTCATTGTAGATTGGTCGATGTGATACTGTAGTGGGTCAACGGTCAACAGCCTTGTAGAACACCATTTCATTTCACAAGTATACACAGTACTACAAGTTCCTGAAGTAGTGCCAGCATTACATATCCTATACGAGATCATAGCATGCCCTATTTCTGATGTAGAAGATTCCGGGCACCTGCAAAGTGCACGAATCCACAGGCACGCGGCCGGGTGAATGGAGTGCCACGAAGGCCTTGTGGTGACGTGGTTTGGAGAACGGAACACAGGGTGAACGGTTACCGAAGATGACTGAAGGTGTGAGTCCATTGATGAAGAAAACATATGGCAGCCATCCACCTGATGACAAATGATTCATTTTCTTAGTTCCTTTTTTTTAACCACCCAAAGGGATAGACGATGACAGCCGATGATAGAACACATTCATTTAAGGCTAGCTCTTAAACTCGTGCAACACTTCGGATCAACAAGTGGGAGTTGAAGCGAAGGGTGTTTTTTTTGCGGCGGAAGCAGTCACGATCAGCTGGGGTGTGGAGACTCAACTGAGGGGGGGTACCGGTATGTCCTTTGGGTCTCTATGGCAAACCTCCAATATGTTCAATATGGATGGAACCATGGGGAAACCGATTTCTCGGACATTCAAGTGGGACTGCTGCAATGTGAGGTCCCTTTAGCTATTTGAGGTCCTTTAACGGTCCTTTCGATCTTTTGCGCCCTCGATTCCGATTTTCGTCGTGACTCAAAAGCGTGAGCTGATGTGATCGCTTACTTTCTTCAGCATTCTAAGTTGGTGTCGAAGCTGA
Organism: Durusdinium trenchii; assembly: GCA_963970005.1. Classification (NCBI taxonomy): domain Eukaryota; class Dinophyceae; order Suessiales; family Symbiodiniaceae; genus Durusdinium; species Durusdinium trenchii. Next base: position 905,504 of record CAXAMN010021496.1, on the reverse strand, counting down.
GCTAGCACTGACAACCGACCATGCTCTTCCATGTTGGGAACACGCCGTCGGAGATTGAACGACCAACTATTGCCATGCCTATACTTAATGGACCCAGCGAATACAGCAAGTTTTTCCCACAGCTATAGGAGCTATAGAACCAGCGAATACGTCAAGTTATGCCATAGCAGCTATGGGTTTCTTACTTTTGAGTATAGAATGAGTTGGCCGCGGGCTTTGGAGACGGTGTTGGTGCAGCTACTCTGGGCACGGTGGTGTGCTGCTGCAAATGCTGCTTCCCCTGCAAGTGACTTCAAAGCACCCTTTCGGCCAGCCAGTCTCCGTAAACAAGCCTGACCTAGCTTCCCAAATGCTTGCCCAGAAGCCCCTGCCACCATGAACAGCAGTCAATCAATCATTAAAACAAACAGCACATAATATAATACCTTCTCTCTGTTTGCGCACACACCTTTACAATCCTTTACAGCATAGTTTAACCAGCTTTGCAAGCATTGACAAAAGCCATTCTCGGTAAAAACACGCCACCCAAACACCTTTTTGGAAAACCATTTGGGCAACATAGAATTTTATCTACCTGCGGCCTTTGCTGGTTCTATCCGCTCTATATATCAGAGGCGCACTCGCCGCACTGCACAGAAAGATTAACCATGTCACAACATGTTATGTGGAAATCAATCCTATCTGAACCATCGTTCCAGGTGGTCTCCATTCTCAGCATGCGACCACCTGAGGATTTCTGGCGGTGGTGATGAAGCACCTGGGCGTCTCAGTGAAATTGGCCTCTTGAGTCTGCCAACCCCGTGTGTCTCAGGCTACCAACTACCAGTCGCGTCCGCGGCGGAGTCGGAGTTTAGGTCACAGAGCGGGTGGTGGCACTTTCGCTCAGGTTGGCGGGTTGGCGACAGGACATAGAGTATATTCGGAGCCATGAGACACTGGTTTGGGAGCCATGTCCGGATACCCACCCCCCATTCAGCCAATTTCCTCTGTTTGGCTTGAGAGAAAGACACGCGAAAAAACCGGTTTCTATGAAGTCTTTGAAAGATTGAACTGTCTGCAGCAGAGTCCAGCATCAATGAGTCGTGTCCCAACGATTTATGGATGCTGAAAATGCGATCGACGACATCCAACCATTCCCCCGAACTTGATTGGAATATCAAGTTGGCAGCAATGAACTATGCCAAGACCTGGGATTACTACTTGTTGAGACCCGCATGACCCGCATGACTTGTTGCTCAGCTTTGCGCTGGCAATGCACTCGAGCATAATAGAGGATTAATAGAGGTGATTGCCTCTGAGGCTTTCCCAATCGATTTTCCCTTGACGTCAGCTGATGTATCATCACAAGGCACGTTTTTTGCTTTTCGAGTGGACAATCTGCAGTCAGTAATTACTCCATTGAGGGTTTGGGTATTTTAAAAGGGGCGTCAAACATGGTCGACGTTTTGTACTACGTACCAAACACTTGACCTGGGAACGCAAGATTTCCATGGGGTAGAGTGAACCGAGATTAATTGACCCTCATTACACCTAGGAGGCACGAACCTCAGCTCGTGACAAGCAGACATCACAGCGATCATTCCATTGTAGTTCTGCAGGAGACATTGCTGAAGTCAATGGTTCGCGCAGGTTTCATTTGGTGCTGCGCCCCTTTTCCAGTCCACACGTTAGGGTTTTGTGCCACCGGGGTGGTTTTTTCGCATCTCCACAACAGAGCACAGACTCTGGTGGCACAGCGGGCGGTGGCACAACCCTAAGTTTAAGCGAAAGAACCGCGCAAGGCAGCAACAGTTAGGTGGTGCTGCTAGCATTTCGATGCATCGAAGTAGTAGGCAGCTGCCTATGCAAGCCAAGCATTCTCGCATGTCATTCAACCCGATTCCGCAGCTTTGTTTGAGGCCCGGCTGGGTGCTAAGTGGTGACACGCTGAAAAGCAAACAACTGGGAAAGAATTGGCACAACTGTTCTCATTGATCCTATAGGTTTTCGTTGTCACCCAAAGAACCCGCCCATGCTACTTGTCAAGGGGACAACATGGCAAGAGCTGGGCTGTGTAGAAGGATAGGATGGCTGAAATCTTTGTATGGTGTCGTCTATCCCTGATTGTTTTGATGGCGCATCTGTTAAAGCAGGTGATCGAAGAATAGGATGTCCATTTTGGACCCGGACGATTCTGCAATTGTACAGATCCAGTGGCTATTGGACACGTGTTGTAGATGCGTTCAGACCCAAGGTTTAATGCCCATTCAAGGCAATGGCTTCTGCTCTGACAATGTGCAAAAAGAGCGGCTTCAGATTGTTCACCAGGGTTGCTTTCTCCGGTATTCTTTACAGCTGGCTACCCCTACACTGCAAAGGTTTTTTGAATATTCAGCTGGGGCTCATTTGGGGGTTGTGAAACTGGTGGAGGAGAGACTCCCTGAGAATCCACAGGGAAGACATTCTCTTTGCTGAGGTGTGGGGTGAAGGGGAATCAGCCACACAGGTCCTCCAAGTTGGATTCTGCAGGATTTTCTCATTGTCAACCCCATGGAAGAATGAACAAAGCAACATGTCGTATATTGATAGATGGCGGTCCATTTTTCCGGTGCCGATTCAGAAAACGCCTCGCTCCTGCGCTCCTCTGCCCAAGCTTTGGCTCAGCACCATTTGGTTGTGCAAAAATTCTGGTTGACTAAGTCTCAACCACAGTCCTGCGGGGCCCTCAGCGCAAAGAGTCTCAGAGACACAGCCTCGTGAAGATGTATCGGCAGTGTAGAATGCCCTTAGATGACGTAGTGTGGTGCGCATTACAAGGTTGTTTCGGCGCTGATGGAATCTGATGGAACAATGATTTTAACTGAACATCTAGGCACCAAATCATTGGTGCGAGCGCTTCTTCCTGCGCCCATACTAGTAGCTGAAGTAGCTAGGAGCATCTAGGAGCTTCCTCTTAGCGGCCGACCCCCCGGGCTAAGAAAAAGACACAAACATGTCTAAACAAGAGATGTCTTCAACAAGAACGGGGGGTCATCCTTGTTATGACTTACCTGCTGTTTGGCGACGCCTTCAGCCGGTCTAACGGCATCTGTTTGTTTTGTTATCAATTTGCTCAGTGATAATTGCTCGTCCCTCCCCCTGTCCGGCTGTAGCACATGAATTTTGAGGCCTTTTCCTCTTTGGTGACAATGGAACGCCGCTCATTTTTCAGGCGGCAGGGCGTTTTCAGCCTTTTCTTCTCTTGAGAATGCCTGAGCAAAAGTGAACTGTTTCTGCCCGTGCAGCACCTGTTGGAATTCGGATCTCTCAAAACGCTCCACACCCCCCCGAAACTCGCAGCCCACCATTCATGGCAGTCACATCTTTTTCTCGTGTTGCTTCTCTCGCTGTCAGGCCCGCCGTCGACTTTGATGCCCTGAGCCCCTTGAGTGACAGTGACCATGAGGTGAGACTGCACCGGTCGAATATTCACTTCGCACACCGAAAGAAGGATAGGAAGGCACTGATGTGTTTGTGGGAGTGTTTGTTTAGTTTGCTTGCGCTTGATTGAATTTGCACTTTTGCCAGATGCATTACCGTCACCATGGGTTCACTAAAGCAGGTGTAGCAGTTGTGGTTCCATAAATGGTCCGCAGGCAGATTCCGCAGGTACAAGACACGTTCTAGGCTCAAAAAGCAAGGCCACACACATATAAGTAACCACTTTTCTAGATCTTTGCAGCATTGGTGCTCCAAAATCATTCAGTTTTGTCGATATATTTTTGTTCCTCTTCTTGAGGAAAGGCCGCGGTCCTAGTTTATTGTTAAGACAGAGTCCGGCCGGCCCGCCACTTTTTCCTGGCAAAGAAGACCAATCCCCTTTCATATATACCAATCCAAAAGAGATTAACTGTACCAAGTATATCAAAACACCTCGAAGAGGCGACGTCGCGATGAACGGGAAATCATCCCAGGTCCCGAGAACAGTCAGGTGCACAAGAAAGGCCACAGTCATGTCTCCCACCGACCCTTGGTAGGCCCAACATATCCACAACCCCCATACCCAGAACATGCAAAGCGACATGCACGAAAGCTCACGGCCACATATCAGCGCGTTTGATCCGTCTCCGAAAACAAGACTGTGGTAGTCATGTTCGTACAGAATTTTATCATATATTATACATCATCATCATATCTAGCGAATCTAGCCTCTGCAATCCCTGGTTGCGTCACCAGTATGAAATCTGGCCACAGCAGGTGTTGCCACACATCAATGTATGTTCCCTGGTTGTATGGATTTCCACGCTTAAGACTTAACACTTGATAAGGTGTGCTGAATTCCTGTCAGTTGATGGACTCTTTTACTGTCACTTTCCCTGTCGTGAGTCTTTTCACCTCGCCATTCAGGCAAACCCCACATCGAAAGTCCCGCTTTTCACGTGCGCCGAAGCTTTCTCGCGCCCCTAAGCCCTTGGACGTTCATGTCGAACTGCTGTTGCTGTTTCCGAACGGCTGCGGGAGGCCGTTCGGCCTCCCCAGGCCCCCACACCCGCGTAGACCGATCCGAACCGGCAGGTGTTCACGGAGGCTCCGCGCATGGCGGCCTTGATCGCCAAGAGGCGGCAAAGCAAGGCCGAGCGCGCCGGGCGCACCGCCGAGCTCGAACGGAGGCAGAACGATGCTGTCAGTGTGAACAATGCTGGCATCCGAAAGGACAAGGTGGTAAGGTAGAGTGCTTGGGAAGGTCTAGCTCTCCGGGATGCCCACGATCAAAGTCTTGATATTCAGAGGTGCAAGACTCTAGATGGACAAGAGTTTCCAGGACACTGCCTGAGAGAGAATCGAGATATAAACCTTTTCTACGATGTATGGGCGAAATCTTGCACCACCATGCGCCGCCCGATGTTTTTTTTGTTGAAATATTTTTTTTCAGCAGATTGGGTGTCTAGGTGCTGTGTGTGGATCATGGCGCGGTTTTGGCAATCAATAAGATCGTATGACCATAGGGTTTGTCATTGCTTCATCAACGGTTGCTTACCGTCTCCAGGTTTTTCTTTGTCACATGATGTCGGCTGAAGCCACCACACGGATAGACCAAAATACACAGGAAGCTGCTGGATCAGTCTAGGTGGAACCACTCGATGAAAGTGTTGAAGAAGCCCGGAGTTGACGGAAGTGTCGATCTCCCCACAGATGCCTTGAAGATTGAAGGGCTGGCTTCAGGGTTTTCCCAAAGACCTTGGGGCACCGCCTTGGGCCGAGACCCATTCTGCAACTGCGAGGCACAGCCAGAAGTCAAGCCAGCCAGGCACGTAATCATTGGCCAGAGCATCTTGAATGGATTGATCGGAACGTTCGTCAGCACTTGAACGTGTTACTCACCAGCTTCAACACACAATAATCCATCATCCCGTTTTCCTTTAAATCATTTTACATCTAGAAACAACGATGTTCGCCAGGCTCGTTGGCTGTGGCATGGCTTTCTTTATCAAATCAACCATGCCAAAGATGTGTGGCATCGGGCAGGAAGCAGAAGGAGCGTGAAGCCTGGGCTGATCTGCAAACTGATGATGAGGACCGTGGATCAGTGGATCGGGTGGCCATCGGAATGGAGAATGGAGAGTGGGAAGTGGCCATTCTGGGCATTGAAATGGTTCGTTCTTTTGTTTTCCCAAAAAGGCTGCCTTTGATGAGCCATATATAATCATATATACGTTATATACACACACATACACGTAGGGCGGGTTGGTCCACGGTGGTGAATCGTTCAGTGCTTTCGTTGAGGACAACTTCCCGACCTGGGAGCCTAAGATTCAACAGGCAGGTTGGGGGTCGGGTTTTGCAAGGTCTGGAACAAATGCAGAGAGTGCCCAGTTCGAACTTGAAAGTTGCTTGGGAAAATGATCCCAACCAGCGGCAGGATCGTCGCGAAGGGCGTAGGATCGTCCTATTCTCGTTATGTTTCGAAGGACTCCGAAAGGAGTGCTCACCCACAGCGGCGCTGAAAACCTACCGTTCCACACGTGGAACGCATGGAATGCGGCAACCTTTCTTGCCTTTCGTGATTGAGCACTCTCTTCTCCAGGCACCAAGCGTGGCAGTGACGCAAGGCGTGGGGGGGGGGGGCAGCTTTGACACCTTTCAGTCCAGGCGCGGCGAAACCGCAAATCGCCAGGGCTTCGCTGGGATCCACTTGGCCTTGAGGGGGAATGGCCCCTTGGCGCGAGGCGTGAAGCACGTGTGGTGCCGATTTAGGGGGAATGTGGCGGAGTCTTCGGGGGAACCTGCCTGGAGATAGACTGAGATAGACGATGAAGTACGAGCAGGACGTACTCTATTAACCTAACATAACCTAACCATGTTATTCTAGAAGTAGTAAAACCAACTATAACTATAACCATGTTACTTTATGAAGTATAACCATGTTATTCTATGTTGGTTTGGCATACCATTATTTTTGCCCGCAGTGCTATTCTATGTTGGTTTGGGGTGTCACGACACGGAATGATTGCTGCAGCAGACTCTCTTCACCAGGAAAGCGCATCTCCTTGCTTCAACTGCCGAATCCATCTGAATCCCAGGTCCCCAGTCTCTGACCTTCTGTTCAACAAGATGGCGGTGGAGAAGCAGAATGACCTGCAGAGCAATGGCACTGTGTTTGACAAGTGGCAGCTTGTTGGCAGAGTCTGTAGCGATTCAACTGGAACGGGAATGGGAGTGTGTTTCCCCGAAATCTCATGGCCTTTTGATTCAGATCTCTAGCATAGCATGAATCGTATTTTGCATGTTATCATCCGCTCTTTTCTCCGACTTCTCATGTTTGAATGGTTGTAACATGTTATAATCATTTTCATCCCGACCCTCCTTTGGTGGCCTATGTGCACGAAGAGATCGGCGATATGCTGCTAGAGTTTGGTCGGTGCCTTCGACAGATGGAGATTTCATAGCGTTCTTTCATCTCTTCACAGATCAGGACTGGGACATTGCACGTGCCTCCGACCACCCTGTCCTTGACATAGCCCATCCATCACAATTCATGACTGAGGACTGAATAGCCATGGTCAAACCAGGTGTACCGGAGTTCCCCAAATCAACGTTTGGTCGAACCACCGGACCCTGTGGAGCACCGCCGAGGTCCTGGAGCACCACAGCTACAGAGGCGGATGCAGCACTGGAGGACCACTTCCCGCCGGGGTCGACCGGGCGAGCAGTCTACCGCGCCAGCGCGCGACCTCGAAGCGACCGATGTCGGGGTGTTGATGTCGGGTTGTGGGTGCAACTTTCGGAAAAGGATTGGCCCTGAAAGGGATCAGCATATCCCATCAGATTTCTATTGTGTATACTCGGAGCAAGGGCGCTACTACGTGGAACCCCATCGCAAGTAGGGTGGAGGCCATCGCTACTAGTAACAAGAAGGCTACTAGGGTGAAGGCATGGGTCGTCACCGAGTCGCAGAAGTCACACACGGTTTGTTCGCCAGGAGTCTTCGCCGAGCTCCAGGAGCAGCGGCCAGGAGAGACGACCGCGGACTCGTTTTTTGGGTCGTGCCGCTGGTGTTTCGTTTCTTCGGCTCGGCGAGCGAGGCGACCACAGAGCAGCCGCGTGGTGGAACTTTATGGAACTCCAAATGGCCAACAAAAAGTCTTGAAGCTTTCTGGCACTCTCAAATATCTTGGCTCCATCGGTCTATCACCGAGATGATGAGTACCTGTAACCAGGAAATAGTGCAGACCCAACAGATATCAATCTTTTTTGGGGGGTTCAAGATGCCGTTTGAACATCATGGACCTCTCATGCAATCCTCTTTTCTTCGCCCAGACCGATGCTGGAAGCACGGAGGTGGGGGGGCGATCTCAGGGCCGAACAGTGCCGTTGTTGTTTCTTCAATCAGGTCCAGGTGGATTTTTGTTATTTTGTAGTAGACGTACTTTTTTTTTTGGCCCTAGAATTCTCTGCGTTTGCTGAGCAATTGGCCACGTCAGACTTGCCGACAAATCAGGTGTTTGGGAGGGCACCAAACAGATCGACACGGGTCGAACGACTTTCATGTTTGCCGCAGGCTTCCCCAAGCGATGAGCAGCCTTTGCTGGCGGCTCAGGATGACAGCTGTTGGTTCCCTATTTCAGTTATATATCTTGACGAAGGTGTACAAAACGCCTGGAACTACTGGGTGGTGCTTTGTATAGCAAAAAGGAAAAGGAAGGTTCCAAATCTCCGAATGGCTCCAATAAAGCCTTTTCTGGGATATTAAACCTCCAACCCAGCCTGTGGTAAAACAGCCCTCCTTGCCAGCCAGGCCAAGAGGCTTCAGTTCTTAGGTCCACTCAAAATGTCAGTTGAGAAGCTCAGTCATCCTCTCCAGGCCACAACCGCTGAACCAGCCGCTGCCGGCGCAGCTGCCGACCCCTTCGCAGATGCTGCAAATGTCGGTGCCTTTGCCCCCGCAAGTGCAACTGCAGCAGGTTGCCGTGATGCCAATGCAGGCTCGGCCCGGCCCGGCGGCTCTGCACCGCCCATCATGATGGGCCCATGACGACCTCATGGCCGCTTCCGTTAGTGCTTCGTGTTTGATGCGGGGTCGTTTGATGAGTTGGTGATGCATCCCAGGCCTCTCACACCTTGTGTCTTTTTGCACCAAAAGATGGGACCGTTTGGAACTGCTGATGAAGAGGTTCAGAGACTCTTTCTGGAACAACAACACTGGTTTTCCAGTGCCTCAACATGTCAGTGTGAAAACTCTACGGACACAAGCAAACATCTTCGTTTTGAAGCATGAAGCATGAAGGCATACATCCGCACAGCCTGATACCTGCTCCTGGCTTACTCAAGCCCTGGAGAAGTCCAGGCACCTCAGCCTCCGATGATGCTGCCAGTTCCGATGCCTCCAATGCCCATGGGCATGGGCATTTTGCCCGTCGTTATGTCGCTGCTTGGCGTTTTAAAGAGAAGACGGAAGACGGGCGAAGGCTGGTCCAGGGTTCCAGAGGCAGAGCGGATGCAGTAGATCTACATGCAACAAAAAGCATTGCTTTGCAAGAAAGGACACTATGCGGAGGAGAGGGAAGGGGGAGAATGCCTCGACTTTTGTTGCTTTGAGGGAGTTGCACAAGCGCGGGTGATTCACCTGGATCATGCCTGGACATGGCTTTCAGGCTTCACACATTCATCCACCATACCTTCGCTTTGCTTGGTGTCTCGTCTCGCCGCATGGCCAACGGCTCAGGATGCCGCACATGCAAACCGTGCCCAGCGTACTGCCGAACGTGATGCCCTCGGCGCAAATCGCCGTGTCGCCACAGGCTGCTTGGCCCATTTTGGCGATGTCCACAGAAGGACGAATCACTTGATGGCGAAGCCCATGATGGCGGAAACACGAAGAAAAGTAACATTTAATGATAATTGATAATCGATTGTGCTGAGAGATGAAGAAAAGATATTCCAGAGAGGGAGAGAGAGAGAGAGAGAGAGAGCGAGGGGGAGAGAGAGAGAGAGAGAGAGAGATAGAGAGAGAGAGAGCAGGAGAGGACAAAGCAAAACAGGACAAGACATGCCATTCAAGGGTGATCTCCTTCTTGATTCATGTTGTCCCTCGCGTTTCCGCCTAGCTTTTGCATATATGAGGTCTTGTTTTGACCAGCTACTGTATGTATCTGTACATCATTTACAGTAGTATAAGATTATTGTTGGCACGAAATTGAGGTCCTTGCTCCGTTATGCCGTCTAGTCTTCTCTGGAATCTCCGTTCGATCTGTCTGGTTTTCATGCATCTGATCCGATGACTTGAAACTCCTGCGGGTCTGGGGGTCCCTTCTCCTTCGTTCGACTCAGTGACCTGAGGCATCCACGACCTCAGGCCAAAGAGTCCGATGTCGGTGGGATTTTTTTTTGGATGAACAAGAGGGATTCAACAAGCTATAGGCCAAGCTAGGCCATGGACTTCGGTTCAACTTCGGTCTTGGGTGGCCGCAGAAAAGCGTTCTTTTTAGATTTGTTGAGTTCCCTCCAGTGCAAAAGCACTACTTTCGGCACTTGCAGGATTGGACTTCGCTAACACAAGCCCAGCAAATCCCGCCTTGCCGAGCTTTCAACCACAGGATCCATCTCACAACAAGGTCAGCTTCCCTTGATCTGCGAGGAGTGCTTTGTTGAAGGTAGATCAGCCCAGCAAATCGATAATTTAGGATTCCTTTGACTTCTCCGATCGTCAAGCCTGGCTTGCGCCGGCTCATGGCTTGCAGCGCCAGGCGCGCCCCCAGGCCCTGCCTTTGGCTGCGCGCACCGCTTTCACCAGAAGAACTCCAGCATGGGTGTCCTCTCACCAGATGCACGAAGCTTCACTAAGCGATACAACAAGGAGCGAGGGGGTTCGAGTTCAGAGGTTTGTTTGAGCGGAAAAAGGATGGAATGGTCTATTTTGCGGACTTTTCACATATCATACAATGCTGGTCATTTGGCATGACAACCCTAGAGCTGTCTTGAGCAAACGAGTCACCTCAAGCGGCTTGCCACTGGCTCGGCACCTCAACCAAGCTTGGTCCTTCAGGGACGCTTGAGCATCATCTCCGAGAACAAGGTGCACTTCAAAGGCACTGTGCGATATGCCGTGCCCCGGTGGCAAGAGCGGATGCACTAATCTTAGGCTCTTTGAAGGAATGTGGGCTTGTCTGCGTTTGTCTCAAAAAAGTTACTGTAGGGACTGTAGGGAGAGCTTCCAAATCCTCCTGGTCATTGCGAAGTAGGTGAGACCCAGTGGTTTGGGGCTTACTGATCTTACTGGCAACTTATGCCCCAAACCTGCAGCTGAAGGCCACTTGGTGATGCAACTGGCAACCCAACGGAGTCTTGAGCTACAGCGAAAAGCGATGAAAGCCTTTGTGTATTTTATATTCTCCCTCAGCCAAGTCGAGTCCGGAAAGGGTAAGCCAATGTTTGGCGGCCCCAATCTCTCCAAGAAAACCGTCGAGGGGTGGGATCGCTGGCACTGCAGTCGAGGTGCAATTTACCGAAGGAGAGCTTTGCAGTGCTGACGGAGCCGCTTGGCCCAAAGATGTCCTAAGTAGCAACGCAGCAACGCCCATTGACTTCAGTGGTTTCTGCTGACTTGTGCTTTTGGAGAAATCTGGTCATCTCCTGCTTTGCCCTCCTCCATAGCTTTCCACAGCTGAACCAGTCTCAACGAATGCTGAGGTAGGCTTCATCCTCTCGTCAGACTTGCCTTGCACGCGAAACATCCAAAAGATCATTTCGATCTTCGTGAATCGAACTGGCCGCATTTGTCACCTGGAGAGCATGGAGGGAGTGACGGTTCCGAACAAGTGCATCGTTTCAGAGGTGTGTGTCTGTGTGTGTGTGTGTTACCCTCCGTTTCCAGGAGTTTGTTTCTTACTCAGTTCGCAGGGGGGCACGGCGGCCGTTCACCTAGCCGTGCTAACAAAGCTACGGTGTTCGACTGGAAGAGATACTGGACGCAGTATCTTGTACCTGCAATTTTTAAATAGTAGTCACACTCAAACATTGTTGAACAATTCTTTAAAGCTGACTTTGCGCCTTGCCGTTCCATCTTTCCTTTCCTCGGGGAACAGAGTTAACTGAAAACCCAATGACTAAGTGTGTATCGCTGTGTCTCCCCACTGGGTACACAGTGCGATCCCCCGCAAGGGGGCGCTGAACCGCCACAGTGGATTCTGGTTTGACTTTTTGGTCTCACCCATGAATCAACTGATCGCAAAGTGGCTGCGCTTACGGACAGCATGCCGCCGGGCTTACGGAGAATGAAACCCCGCCCCCTCTTCTCTATCCCCCCTCTAATTGGGGTAAGAGAAGGAAATGGTACTCGACACACTTGTGTGTCGGTGCCTTTCCTTCTGTTGTCCCTTCTCTAGTCTACTCTACCCGGGCGGTTTAAGACTAAAGTCCCGCTGCCTAACTATTGCACGTAATTAACGGCTGCTAAGTATTCAGTAACTAGAGTGCTAAGTATTCAGGCACACACACACATGTACACTGACATGGACATACACCCCCTCCCTGCCCTCCGCTTTCTCTCTTGCGCTTTCTTCGTTTTCTAGGTTTTCTTTCAGGCTCGTTTCCCTGCCCCTCTTCAGTCAAGGGCTAAGTAGTCACTTTCTTCCGCTACTCCTACCTTTCCTTCTTGCCCTTTTCGTTTTGCTCTTTCTGTCTTTCTTTTTCTTTCCTAAGGCTTTTTATTAGGTGACTATTCAGGTTCTGCGAGAGAGCGCCGCGAAGCGGCCGAGTGTGTGTGTCACCCTCCGTTTCCAGGAGTTTGTGTCTTACTCAGTTCGCAGGGGCACGCCGTGCTAACAAAGCTACGGTGTTCGGCTGGAAGAGATACTGGACGCAGTATCTTGTTGCAAAATTTTAAATAGTAGTCACACTCAAAAATTGTTGAACAATTCTTTTAAGCTGACTTTGCGCCTTTGCGTTTCATCTTTCCTTTCCTCGCGGAACAGAGTTAACTGAAAACCCAATGACTAAGTGTGTGTCACACTCTGTTGTTAAGAGTTTTCCAATGTTTCCGGTTTACTTCAGACAGCAGGGGGCCATCCCCTCCCCAGTGGCGGATGGCCAACGAAGAGGCCTATGGGGGGGCTGCAAACGTACCTGCTGAACTGTTGTGCAAGCTGTTCTCCTTGCGGTTTGCTTCTCATGGTGGTTCTCATGCTATTCCCCTAAACCTACCCTTTTTTGTCTGCTAAGTATTCAGTAAAGTGCTAACGTGTCAACATTGTTAAACATTCCTGTTCAATCGATTGGATTATGGAAACTGCAAGCCCTGTGACAAAGTGTGTGTCGCTGTGCCTTCCCACTGGTTACACAGGATCCTCTCGCAAGAGAGGCACCGAAGTCATTCGTGTATCCCAAATTCCAAAGCGAAATCCGAAGGCAGAGGCAAAGGCAAAGGGAGGGGCAGGGGTGGACGAGGCCGTGGGAGATCGAAAAGATCAAGGGGCTCTCCCCACGTCTGCTGAAGTGGATGCTTCGGGGAAGGTTGCAGAGGATGCTGGGTCAGCGTCTTGAGTTCGTGGATTATGGTTTGGTTTTTTTGTTTCACCCATGAATCAACTGAACCATATGCCCCCGACCTCGCGGAATTCAGGCCGCCGGACTTACCCTTTTTTGTTTGTTAAGTATTCAGTAAAGTGCTAACGTGTCAACATTGTTAAACATTCCTGTTCAATCGATTGGATTATGGAAACTGCAAGCCCTGTGACAAAGTGTGTGTCGCTGTGCCTTCCCACTGGGTACACAGGATCCTCTCGCAAGAGAGGCGCCGAAGCCATTCGTGTATCCCAAATTCCAAAGCGAAATCCGAAGGCAGAGGCAAAGGCAAAGGGAGGGGCAGGGGTGGACGAGGCCGTGGGAGGTCGAAAAGACCAAGGGGCTCTCCCCACGTCTGCTGAAGTGGATGCTTCGGGGAAGGTTGCAGAGGATGCTGGGTCAGCGTCTTGAGTTCGTGGATTATGGTTTGTTTTGTTTCACCCATGAATCAACTGAACCATATGCCCCCGACCTCACGGAATAGAGGCCGCCGGACTTACGGAGAATGAACCCCCCTCGTTTTTTCGCTTTACTTCTAGCTCTAATTAGGGTAACAGACGGAAATGGTACTCGACACATTTGTGTGTCGGTGCCTTTCCCTCGTCCCTGTTCTAGTCTAGTCTACCCGGGCGGTGTAAGACTAAAGTCCCGCTCCCTAACTATTGCGCGTAATTAACGGCTGCTAAGTATTCAGTAACTAGAGATTTCTAACCAGGGTAACAGAAGGAAATGGTACTCGACACACTTGTGTGTCGCTTCTGTTGTCCCTTTTCTAGTTTACTCTACCCGGGCGGTTTAAGACTAAAGTCCCGCTCCCTAACTATTGCACGTAATTAACGACCGCTATGTATTCAGTAACTAGCTTTACCTTTTAACTACACCTACCTTTCTCTCTTGCCCTCTTCGTTTTCTCTTTCTGTTTTCTTGCCGCTCGTTCGGCGGACATGCATGGCCTTTTGCACCTACCTTTCTCTCTTGCCCTCTTCGTTTTCTCTCTTTTTTTGTTTTCTTTCCTTTCTAAGGCTTGTTAGGTGGCTTTTCAGGTTTTAACTCGGTAATTCGCCGTTCGTTCGGCAGACACGCATGGCCTTTTACACCTATCTTTCTTTCTTGCCCTTTTCGTTTTGCTCTTTCTGTCTTTCTTTCTTCTCTAAGGCTCTTTAGGTGGCTATTGAGGTTTCGCGCCGCAAGGCGGCCATGTGTGTGTGTGTAACCCTTGGAGTCATAGGGATCCTGTTGGATTTGATGTGGCCTTTTTCCTACGCTTTTGGTTTTTTAGTGCAGGGGGTCCAGGCAGTTGTGAGTTGTCCCTGGACCAACGAAGACGGACTCACAACTGGTGAAGCGAGAAGGGACGCCTTCTTGTGTACCTGCAATTTTCCATTTCTCCGCATGGCGTGAGGCTAAGCCTAGAACCTCCAAGACTTGGTACTTCATGTTGCTGCAGACATGCACGGAACGCCGTCAGCTTGTCGTCTCGTCGGTTCGTGGCCTTTAACTACAGGAACTCTGGTCCCCTTCACCTGGTCTTTTCAGGATTTGGGTTTCTTAGGCTGGCGTGTGGCACCGCAATCAAGTCAGTACGCATATCCATGAGTGTGTTTGGCTTCGTGCCAACCCGGGATGAGCCCGCAGAGTGCCTCCCGTGGACCCGTCGAACGGGTGTACGTCCATGTTCCCCGGCTTTGGGAACGCAGATGTCCGTAGCGGACAGCAGGTGGCCTAGGCCGTACGTCCGATGATCTTTGTCCATCTTTGGAATACCAAGTTGGCACATGCCCTTACGTGACCGCAGCGGTCAGAGGTGGCAGCCTTCGGGCAAGCCGTACGTGGTCGCAGACCAAAGTCTGTTCAAGGCTCATTGGAGTCTGTTGGACACTTAGGTGCACATACATCGTACACACTTCAACGAGGCAGGTCTTCCTAGGTTGTTGTAATGAGGTTTGGTTTCATCGGTTCCCGTCCCCTCCATTTGGTTCCCCTTTCACCTTTCCCCTTCACACACACTTCTTTTCCTCTTTCTTTTCATGTCTTCCTTTGCTTCATGTCCGTTCATCTCACTCCTTTCGTTCTTTTGCGCGTACAATGGTCCGGGCCTTAGTGTGTACGCGCACATCTACTTTCAACTCAGGTGTTAGGTCGCCCAGGTCTCGACAATGAGGTGGGCTCATCAGTTGTCCCTGTGCACTTGGTTTCCCTTTCATTGCAACCACACACACTTTTGTCCTGTCTGTCTTCCTTTTCATGTCTTCATCCTTTTGTCCTTTCTGCGCGCACATTTGCACCTTCGTCCTAGCCTTAATTTTGCCTCCCCTCGGGGAGGCGTGTGTGTGTAACCCTTGGAGTCATAGGGATCCTGTTGGATTTGATGTGGCCTTTTTCCTACGCTTTTGGTTTTTTAGTGCAGGGGGTCCAGGCAGTTGTGAGTTGTCCCTGGACCAACGAAGACGGACTCACAACTGGTGAAGCGAGAAGGGACGCCTTCTTGTGTACCTGCAATTTTCCATTTCTCCGCACGGCGTGAGGCTAAGCCTAGAACCTCCAAGACTTGGTACTTCATGTTGCTGCAGACATGCACGGAACGCCGTCAGCTTGTCGTCTCGTCGGTTCGTGGCCTTTAACTACAGGAACTCTGGTCCCCTTCACCTGGTCTTTTCAGGATTTGGGTTTCTTAGGCTGGCGTGTGGCACCGCAATCAAGTCAGTACGCATATCCATGAGTGTGTCACACATTCTGTTTCCACGCAAAAGAACTGCCAGTTGAGCGCCGCGAAGCACTCTGTTTCCAAGAGCTTTCCAATGTTTCCGGTTTACTTCATACAGCAGGGGGCCATCCCCCTCCCCAGTGGCGAAAAAGAGGCCACTGGGAGGGGGCTGCAAACGTACCTGCTGAACTGTTGTGCAAGCTGTTCTCCTTGCGGTTTGCTTCTCATGGTGCTTCTCATGCTATTCCCCTAAACCTCCCCTTTTTTGTCTGCTGAGTATCCAGTAAAGTGCTAACGCGTCGACATTGCTAAGCATTTCTGTTCAGCCAATTTTGCGCCTTTCCGTTCCCTCATTCATTTCACTGTGGATTATGGAAACTGCAAACCCTGTGACAAAGTGTGTATGTGTGCTTGAACGGGAAGAAAGGAGTGGTTTGAGTTTGAATCAGCAAGTTTAGTACGAAGCGCAAAACACAACGAATCAGATCAAATCATCATCACTGACCTCATCCGATGACCATATGAATATGGTATGGCGCAGCCAGTTGTCATGGCCTGGACTGGGGCCGTCTGTTGGTGTCCAAGGCGTCCGCGTGCACGATGAGGTGGATCGCTGCCCTCAACGTGTGAAATGCCTGGAAATTGGAGACTGGCTTGAGGTGGGGTGGGAGGCTTTAGGACGATCTTGTGATGACTTTGTCAAACGAAAGCTAAGACTAAGACTTGTGGTCCGCTGTGATAGATAGAAGACATCCTCAGGCAGCCAGGGCTTTGTGTACGCCAGCAGGTCAATTGTAGGTGCCTGATTTCCGCCCAAACCCATTGCG
>CAXAMN010021496.1:851216-882889 GCA_963970005.1 Durusdinium trenchii | reverse complement strand
AAGGGCAGAGAGCGACCGCTGCCAGTGTCTAACGTTGCCTTCGGAAGGCCATAGAGAGAGGAGTCCAGGCAAGCCCCAGGGTCGCTGCAAGAAACCTCGGCGCCACCAGGCCTTCCACCCGGGCCCTGGAGGTTCAACAGAGCAGAGAGTGACCGCTGCCAGTCTAACAAGTCCCAGGGTCGCTGCAAGAAGCAAGCTGCGAGCGCGAAACACCCACAGGACAAGGTTGGGGCAGAGAAAGTAGGCCAGAGCAGGCAGGTGGCAATCGCTTCTCGCTACGCTGTCCCAGGCGCCGCCCCGCCTAGGCATCAGCTAGGCAGGGGTCGGCGGATATCTGCGTTTATGCCATCCTAGAGGTTAAGTGGCGTTCATCAACCCTGTGTGTGTGCTTTAGTTCATACATGTGAAGATATCCACTTGATCGCAAAAGATGTGTCTCCGACTGAACACCCTTTGTGCTGGCTATTGACACACTTTGTGATGTGGATGGTGGATCAAAGAGTAGTCCACACAATCCCACACACACACATAGACATACATATGGTTGGATTGTAATAGTCGTTGTAGGGGCAATTCCTAAGTATTGTAGCAGCAGTGCTGAACAATGTGGAGCAACCCAACAAATAGGCATTGCCAGTGGTATCTTGTTTTGGTCTCCGAATCTGATTGGAGAAACTGTCATTATGGTGAAGGTATGTGGAGGTTAATCAAGATTAATGAAATCTTTTCTTGGACATGCAAGCGGGATGAATCACGATTGACAATTTTTTTGTATTGATACTACCACTTGCTGCTGAAGGTCCTTATGTTTTTGTGTTTTTTAAACAACCGTTCGGCATTCCAACTTGCGTTCGGACTCATCGATGCGCGTCTCGGTCGTTTCCGCATCCCAACGAGCGACGGTGACGGCGCCGGAGGAGGGCTCTGCAGGAGCGGAACGACAAGTCGACCGACCCGCCGATCCCGACCCTGAGAAGGAACCAGTCGTAGTTTCATCATGTTTCAACCATTTTTCCCGAAGAACCATCTGGTAAAGCATTGCTCGCGGCAGTGCAATTGCAGTGGAATGAAGTCTTCGTCCATCATGATACATCTGTACCGCCCTAAACATTGTAAGATCACTTGATCAACGCAAATCATAGCAACAAAACCCAACATGTGGCAGCCGCACCGAAACTCGAGAACGCAACAATTGCCGTCCGCAGATGTCCGCACCGTCTTCAAGAACCAACGAAGGAGTCCAGAACTGATTTTGTCCGGACAGGATGTCATCCAAGGTCTTCGTGTCCATTTTTTACCGTTTCTGTTGAACAACGACCTGAAGACCTGAGGATTTCTGGCGGTGGTGATGAAGCACCTGGGCGTCTCAGTGAAGTTGGCTTCTTGAGGCAGCCAACGAGAAGCGTGTCTCAGCACCTGTCCGTCCGCGTGTCTCGAGTGGCCCAACAGGTCACGCAGTTGAAGGTGCAGGGCTTCTGCCCGGTTGGGCAGAAGCGGAAAGGAAGCAAAGACACCATCTTGAGTTGGGGAAACGGGAAACGCATCTTGAAACACCTTGGTGCTTGGCTTGAAACTGATCAGGAAAGAAACCTTTGAACATTACCTTCAAAAGACCCCGACAAGGTATGCGCACACCACTGATTTTTAATCGTGCTAAGAATATTATTTTGAGCCTAGAATAGTCACATGCGCTGATTCTGTCATGTCCGCATGCAGCTTTTCGCCCAACGGCTGGCAACTGTGTTTAAAAGCACGGATTAATACAGGTGACGGCCTATCCGCTTTCCCAAGCAATTTTCCAGAGACCTCAGCCGATGTTTCAGGTGGCAACAGTGCAAGCATTCGAACGGCGTCGCTCTGTAGTTCTTGGGTATTTGGGGTGTCAAACATGTTCAGTGTATATCAAACGCTTGAGATGGGAACGCCATGCAGATTCCCAAGGGCAGAGTGAATTGATTGATGCACCCTAATCACCCTCATTACAACTCCGCCCAACTCCAGACATGCTAGGAGTCATGGACATGAGCTTGTGATGAGCAGAGATTACGGCATTACTACAGCGACCATTTTGCCACGGTAGTTAGTTCTCTTGCAGGAGACATTTCTGGGGTCCATTCAGCGCACATTCGCAGTCCTGCGCTCCTTTTTCCAGTTTCAGTTGGGGTTGTGCACAAGAGATGTCAACACAAGTAGGTTTTGCATGGCCGGATGCTCATGTGAAGCACTTCACCAAGATGTATGGCGCAACCCTACACTCCGTTGAGCCTCAGTCCAAAGCAGCAACATTCAGGTGATGCTGCAGGCTGCAGGATGCGTTTCGGCGTTTCGACATGTTTCCGTCTTGTCACCCAAAGAACCCGCTCATGTCAGTTGTCAAGGGAGACGACATGGCAAGGGCAGGGCTGCAGAAGGATATCGATGGCTGACATTTTGTGATTGATTGTTTGGTGGCACATCTGTTAAAGCAGATGATCTCATACAGTCTTCGTCCATCTCGGACTCGAACGATTCTGCAAATGTACAGATCCAGTGGCTATCGGGCACGTGTTGTAGATGCGTTCAGACCCAAAGGTTTAATGCCCATTCAAGGCAATGGCTTCTGCCCCGACAAGGTGCAAAATGAAAGGCTTCAGATTTCAAGCGGATTGGTCTAAGATGGTTTAAGGTTAATCAGAGGACTTGATTTCATGGGAGGGATGCTAGTGCCTGACCTGAAGACTCGGAACATCTGCTGTCATTCAAGAGGCCGCTTTTCAATCAGGGTTGCCTCCTCTGGTCTGAAAACACTTGCCTACTCCCCTTTCAGCTTCAAAGGCCTTTGAATATCCAGCTGGAGGGATTGGTGGAGAGTCTTTGAGAATCCACACAGAAACTCTTCACATCGTCGGGACACGGTGGCCACCGTCCGTTTTTCGCTTCGCTTTCCTCACACTCCGAGTGGAAGAGATCGGACAACACCAGCGGTTACGTTCCCCGCGGCGGAACCGTCAAACAGATGCTACGGTGTAAGCATATGCTACTCACACGGTGTAAGCATATATGATCATATATATGCTACTTCTGTTGATCAAAACTCCCCTCAATTTCAGCCTGGCTCCGCCAATGTTGGCTCAGAACATTTTTCTGTGCAACACCCACCTGTTGAGTCTTGTGGGGCCCTCAGCGCACGCGGGCTCGTGCCCTCGGGGCTCGCTCCGAATTGGACGATTTGGCATGGTCACCCATCCTAAAGACTTTGCCGGAAGCCAGAATGTCTTTGACACAGTGGTTGGCCGCAACCTCTCGAGGAAGTCCTGGATGGTAATGGCTCAGTGGTAATTGCTCGTCCCTCCCCCTGTCCCGCTGTACCACATGAATTTTGAGGCCTTTTCCTCTTTGGTGACAATGGAACGCCGCTCATTTTTCAGGCGGCAGGGCGTTTTCAGCCTTTTCTTCTCTTGAGAATGCCTGAGCGAAAGTGAACTGTTTCTGCCCGTGCAGCACCTTGTTGAATTCGGATCTCTCAAAACGCCCCACACACCCCAAACTCGCACCCCACCATTCATGGCAGTCACATCTTTTTCTCGTGTTGCTTCTCTCTGTTTCTCGCTGTCAGGCCCGCCGTCGACTTTGATGCCCTGAGCCCCTTGAGTGACAGTGACCATGAGGTGAGAAGATGTGAGCACACAGCAGAGATTTTTCACCCCAAAAGCAGGATAAGAATGCACTTCTGTTTGTCCCGTAACATGTGGGAGTGTTAGCTCTTTCGTTTTTGACTGAGCTTTTGTGTTTGATAAGTACACAGCCTGTAGTCTACAGTCACAATACAGGTCAGTAATGATTCTGCATGCAGATGCGCTATGTACAATTGACACCTGTTGGTGGAACAGT
This sequence comes from Durusdinium trenchii, assembly GCA_963970005.1. Classification (NCBI taxonomy): domain Eukaryota; class Dinophyceae; order Suessiales; family Symbiodiniaceae; genus Durusdinium; species Durusdinium trenchii. The sequence goes on along the minus strand of CAXAMN010021496.1, from coordinate 879,019 downwards.
TTATGTTGTATGAGTCACTGTATGAGACACATTCTTGGCAGGAAATCACAAGACTGGGGCAGTCATGTCTGTGCAGCATCTCTGTTTGCAATGCCTAAAGTTGCATGACCAGCACGACATTGTTCTTTTTGCCACCAAGCTGTCCACTCAAACTGGAAACTGCTCTAATACTGTACCGACATGTCGCTTGCAGGTGTTTGCTGATGCTCCGAGGATGGCGGCCTTGATTGGCAGGAAGCGCCAAAGCCAGGCATCGGAAATGCATCTGAGGGTGGCAAAAAGGGAGACAGACCCACTGGTCACAGTGACTAGTGTTTCTTATGTTTGGACACTGGTTTTGTTGTTTTCCCCTTAGATCTCTTAGATGATCTTAGAATATCGTGTAGTTCCCGGGATGGTCTACAGTATAGTCGTCGGAGTCTGGAATAAAACATCGGAAGATGCTCCAAAGAGATCCGTCGTCGGTTTCTCTCCCTGTCGACGGTGGATGGAGATCGGCCAAAGCTCAGTTGGCTCTTTTCTGTGGGCTGTCGGTCTATCACGGCGAGATGGTCCGAGTATGTCTCCACCAAGAGGCAGTTTGTTTTTTGTGTTGCTTTGCAAAGTGGGCAGAAGCACTCTAAGGAAACATGTGGATAGAACTGAACATGATAGAAGCTCAGAAAGACACCCACCATGCACTGCACTGCCTTGAAGAATCAGGCAGAATCCACAGCTGCAATCCTTCGCCAAGTGGAGTTGAATTCTCAACAATTTAGGCATCAAATCCTTAACCTGGACCACCGAGTTCCCATCAAGTGGACTCGGAAGTGTTGAAGAAGACCGGACGTGCTTTGAAGATCGAAGGGCTGGGCTTCGCGCTTTTTCCCGAAGACCTTGGAACATGCGATGGGGTGATGGTAAAAGATTGTAAAAGTATCACCTGCGATCAACTGCCGATCATGGAGGGCAAAAAGTTTGGCCCACCTCTGGACTTAAGTTTGAATTTTTGGTCAAGAAGCCACCTGGTCACCCAAACAGCTCAAAGCAGAGTGTAACCAGGTGACTGGAAAGGCTGGCAAAGCTCTTTTTGTTGGTATGTTCAAGGGTTCCGGGGCCGGGCATTCCATCACTGCGAGGCACAGCCAGAAGTCAAGCCAGCCAGGCACGTATCGGCCAGAGCCTTTTGAATGGATTTGATTGGAAAGTTCGCCAGCCGCCAGCTGTTGAATGTGTTGCTGACAGGCTTGGAATAAAGAGCACCATCCTGTCTTCTTATCAAATCTAAGTAAATAAGAGATTCTATTGGGGTGCCGAGCTTCTTATTACAGCGCGACATGGTAGGATTGGTGGCTGCAAGGGCAGTGAAACCGAAGGCTTCTCGCTGCCGATGCTTCGGCAGGAGCGTGAAGGAGCGTGAAGCCTGGGCTGATCTGCAGACCGATGATGAGGACCTTGGATCTGATCTGACGTGGATCCTCTTTTCTATTTCTTTTCTCTTAGCCTACTAGCCGACTCCTACTTAATTTAGTAGGCGCCTACTTAATGAACTAAGGGAGTAGTTCGCTACTAGCAATAGGAAGCTCCTAGGTAGGATGCAGGACACCGCTCGCACTAACGATTTGGTTCCTACAGATTTTTATGGAAACTTAACTCGCGGTCATGTATCAATGTAAGTTTTGAACTGTTCGCGTCAGTCTGTCCCTATAATCGGTGTTTTTTGGGTTTTGTGTTGTTCCTTTTCCCAACGGCTGCCGAACTATATGGGTAATGCGGCATGCCCCCAATTGTACTGTCAGTTACTAACTCTAGTGATCCGCGTGCGATGCTTGCTGGCAACAAGGAACTGTTCCACAAGTATCTAATAGCTTCTTGTTACTAATGGCCTCCGACCCTCTAGCGATGGCCTCCACCTAGTAGCTTCTTGTTACGAGTAGCTTCTTGTTACTAGTAGTATGGCCAGGAGCTACTAGTAGCTTCTTGCTCCTGGTAGCGATGCCCTTTGCTACTAGTCTTCTCAAGGTCAACAACTCATGGTAATTGTAGGTCTACGGCTACGGTTGGTCCAGTATTCTATTGGTTGCACCCAATAAGCTGATTGTATACTGCTATAACACTACTGGCTGAGTTGTAGATGGTTGTAGTTTCGAAAATTTCCTGGTTTGGGTCTTCTTTTTGGTATTCCATGGTATTCCTACGACTGCCACAGATTGCCCTCCATCTTGACTGGGGATGCTACTTGACCTTTCACCGCTTTCGCAAGGACAACTTCCCGAGCTGGGAGCCTAAGATGCGTGAGGCAGGTGGGTGAAGGGAGCTGCCGGTGGAAGAGTGGAACGGTCCCAACGGTCCCGGTGGACAGAGTATTGACCAAGCAACTTGGTCTACTAGCGTCCTTGCTCCGTTCGTAGCGTTGCCAGGAGCCCCGAACGTAGCTTCTTACTCCTTGGTGCAATCTCTAAGTTGAGTGATATTTGCTGCGGCGTTCCTTTTTATGTTGGAAGAATTGACCTCGGCTGCCAGCTTGTAGCGGCTGTAGCTGCCGTATCTTGTGCTCACCCGCAAGCGCTTCACCTTTCAACACATGGAATGCGGCAACCTTTCTTGCCTTTCGTGATTGAGCACTCTCTTCTCCAGGCACCAAGCGTGGCAGTGACGCAAGGCGTGGGGGGGGGGGGCAGCTTTGACACCTTTCAGTCCAGGCGCGGCGAAACCGCAAATCGCCAGGGCTTCGCTGGGATCCACTTGGCCTTGAGGGGGAATGGCCCCTTGGCGCGAGGCGTGAAGCACGTGTGGTGCCGATTTAGGGGGAATGTGGCGGAGTCTGGAGATGAAGGCAATGAGACCTACAAAAACGGAAAAATATAGCCTGGCCTGCTGGCCTAACGTAGCCTTTCTTTTGACAGGCATGTTTGACAATTGAGAAACGCATGGGATTGAATTATTTCTTGATGTTTTCTTCTTCTTCTTCTTCTTGTTTGGCCAGCACTGAGTTCAGAATGGGCATCTCCTGCCTTCAACTGCCGAAACCCAGGTCCCCAGTCTCTGATCTTCTGTTCAACAAGATGGCGGTGGAGAAGCAGAATGACCTGCAGAGCAATGGCACTGTGTTTGACAAGTGGCGGCTGTTCTGCAGCGTCTGTAGCGATTCAACTGGAACGGGAGCATGTTTCCCCCAACTTCTCTTGGGCTTTTGATTCAGAACTCCAGCATTCATTTCGCCTCAGGTTCACACAAATCAACTTAAAACCTTGGAGCGTCCCACCTCCTTCCCCCCAAATCCCTCCTTTGGTCGCCCATAAATCCTCTCGAAGATCTGCAGCTTGGAACGGTGCCTGCCCTGAACACCGAAACGAACCGGAGCTTCGTCGCCGTTCGGTGTGATTCGCCAAGCGCAGCCCCAGACTCGTCGCCGGTGGGGCGCGATTCGCTTGGCTGACTCCAGGAGTGTTCGATTTTCACCCACCATCTGAGGTCTTGGAGCACCACAGCCACAGAGGTGGATGCACTTCCCCCCCCTCCAAGAGGACCGCTGTAGAGCCGTTGGTCGACCAACGGACCCTGTAGCGCACAACTCTGGGATGTCGGTTGGTGAAAGCCAAGAACTTTCCATAAAGACCGGAGCCCCTTCATCCATACTAATTATAGTAGCACAAAGTTCTGTAGTAGTAGTAGTAGTAGTAGTAGTAGTACCTTCACATTTTGGATATGCCGACCATGCCTTGGTGCACAGCGCACACCCCTTCTCAGGAATGCCCAAGGATTCGAAGGTTCCTGAAAGCCCGCTGCAGGGCGCAGATTTTGACAGTTTGCACCCAGCGCAAAAAACGGTTTAAGAAGGAGAAGGTAATTTGTTCCAATACCAATTGGAGAAGAACCCAAAGGAAAAACACAAAATCAAAAAGAAAACTCAACAACATCCACATCCTTTTGGGCGACCGCCACACGTCCACGAAGCACAGCAATGTCTCTTCCGACACTGTCGGAGGTTGTTAGTCAAGGCCAAGGCAGCCTTGTCCAAACTTGCTTCAGCAGCACCGAGTTCATCCCCAATCTTTTTCAGCGTGTTGCAGGAGAATGCAGGAGATACTATCCTGAGACATGCTATGTCATTACTTCAGCAGTAGTGCTTATGTAGTATATCCTTCATCAATACACAATAGAATGAACAATGCCACCAAATCAATAATAAACCATCAAAAAATAATACATATATTGCGCAATTTGGGTGGCCACCATCTCTCCGCCTTCGGTTTGTTTACCCAGATGACCCGGTTGTAGACTCGCGAGGAGTCTTCGCCGAGCTCACGTAGCAAGGAGAGACGCAGCCTGTGGTCTTGGAGGGAAGTCGGATTAACAGATTCTGATTGTAGTTCAAGTAAGTCTTACGTTGAAAAACATTTGGACCTCAAACGCACCGTTGTTTCGTGCCCATGAGATACTTCGGTGTCAGACCTGTTGAGATACTTCTCGGAGTTTGTTTGAGCAGGTGCACTTGTTGGAACTCCAGAAGACAACGACGCGAATGAGAGGGTGCAGCATCCTTAAGTAGTGATAGTCTTAGTGGAGCTACTTACTGTATCTGTCCGGTGTGGATGTATGGAAGCTATCGGTGACAGCGAGGGAAGATGCGTTTTGATGCGTTTTGTAACTAGCAGTTTCGAACTCAGAACATTGGATGTTGAGCACATACTTGGAATGTCAACCAGATGTTCTCAACATCGGATAGCCGGGATGTCTTCGTCCGGTCGCTGCCCTTCGTCTACCTTTTTACCCTTCGTCCGGTCTGTAGGACTGGTCGTTCCGGATCCAGGGGCCTCATTAAGTCCGAAAGAGGCCTTTCATGCGGGCATGGATACTGTATACTCGTTTGGTTACCGTAGTTCGCTCAGGCAACTCCCTCCGAAATCGGGGCCTTGGTCTCCGGAGACCCCTGAATCCATTGATCGAGTCCATCGAGTGAGTCCTCGTCGAGTCCTCGTCGAGTCCTCGTCAGACCAGCGATGCCGAGAGCGAGGTCGGAAGAGGGGCGGTCGGGGCTTTTGGTGTTTCGAACGAGGGAGGTTTTGAGAGATGAAACATGATTCGATGACACGTGGTGTTTTCTTCCACCAGGTGGATGTGTGAGATGATGTGAGATGATTAGGTATCCGATTTTTAGGTATAGAAGCTTTGTTTTCGCTTCAGAGGCTTTTAGATGCTTTTAGATCTTTTTGTCTCCCGAGTGCAGTACAGTACTCTCTTCAGAATGACATTCTCTTTGACTCGATCCCTCCCGTTTTCAGCGCTGAATTCTCCTTTTGACACTCTTCCGGTGCTGGGAGGGCAGGACGAGAATTCGCCCTCGCCCGCAGGCTGCGCAGGCGTCCCAAAGTGAACAGCTGTCGGGGGCCTCAGAGGGAGGATCACCACCACAATTCAGCTAGCAGCAGCTAGCAGCTATTTCGACCTTGCTTTCTTCCCTGATCAAATATCATGAAGCTTTTTTTCACCAGGTGACTGTGCCGAAGCTGAACAACCTAAACAACATGTTTACCGAACCATGTGATCAAAACGCCTATGATTCATTTTCCACAAATTGCAAACACCGGCCAGGCTAAAGGATTCAGTGGGAGGTTCACCCAGGATGTCATTAAGAAGTGCAGTCATCCTCTCCAGGCCATCCCAAGCGCCACAGAACCAGCTGCGGACTGCGCAGCTGCCGATCCCTTCGCAGATGCTGCAAATGTCGGTGCCTTTGCCCCCGCAACTGCAACTGCAGCAGGTTGCCGTGATGCCAACGCAGGCTCGGCCCGGCCCCACGGCTTGCCGGGTTGGCTCGCCGCGGCTTTGCGCCGCCGAACGTGTCGGACGCCGTGGACCGTTGGGACGCTGCACCGGACGCTGTCATCCCCTTCGGTGTCGGGACGGGCGGTTTCTGTGACGGGTGGTTTCTGTCGGTTTCCGAGCCCACCATCTTGGAGTGGGTCTTCTTTTTTGGGGGGATTGACCGACAAAGTGGTGGCCCTGGCTTCGAAGTACTAGTAATCTGTCGTTTTTGGAGAAGCGGAGGAGGCGCGCTGCCACATGTCGCGAGGGATTTCCAAAGGCGAGGGCGAGGGTTTTTCTTTGGCCGCATGCAAACGGAGAGGTTCACGGACTCTTTCTGCAGCAACTCCATGACTGACCCAGATTGAGCCATGTCAGCGTGAACACACCATCAGAGTTTGGAGGCATAATGGCCACAAGCAAATATCTTCCGTTTGAAGGATGAAGGCATAGCATACCCTCATTCTTCTGTCTTCACGGGCTCCCGGTGGATTCGCTTCTTGCAAGCTGCACTCCGCCTGGACGCAGGCACCTCAGCAAATGATGGTGCCAGTTCAGATGCCCATGGGCATGGGCGGCATGGGCATGTTGCCCATCATCATGCAGCTGCTTGGCTTTCACATGCTTGTGACAGCGTGTGAAGGGCAGCCAGTGGTGGGAGGTGACATGATTTCATGTGTCAGCCACTCATGGAACATCAAGGGATGGATGGGTTTGGAAGGAAAAGCAATGTGAAGCAAGGGGTAAGAGTCAGATGCTTTAGTGAATTTTTGCTGTTCCCAACTCCAGACTGTCTCCTTTTTGTAGACCTTCACAACCAGACATATGGTGAGAACATCCTTCTTTTGTTTGTGACTATGAAACAAGTGCACCTTGCACAAAGGTGGAAGCTTGGCGTAACTTGATGCCTTGTTTGAACATTTGGAAGGGATCGATATATAGCATTATATAGCCATCACACTTTTGTGTGCAATGTGACCTGTTCTTTAGCAATTTCGACTGCATTGCACGCCATGTTTACTTTGAATGCTTGTTTCGCCTTCAGTGCAATCTTCGGATTTGTATTTGCTGTCACTGCAAGAGGATTCAGACCTGATGCAGTGACACATATGATGTAGTTGATACGTATTTGCTAGTCTCCCAATCTGCCCGTGCCACTGCCGCATTTTGCTGGACAAATGCTGGTCAGTTGGAACTGTCATTGAGTCATTGGTCAAAACCCAGATCTCCAATCAACACCATGAACCGATGTCGCTCCAAAGACGGATGCTCAGGGACCGTCCAAAGCACCAGGCTTTTCCAGTCCAACCGCGCACACGATGCTGGGCGAACGGCTCAGGATGCCGCAGATGCAAACGGTGCCGAACTCCATGCCGAACGCGATGCCATCGGTGCAAAACTCCGTGGCGAGCGCCGCTTGGTGGCCTGAAAGATGTCCAGGTTGGACGGGCTTCTAAGAATGGACATGGCATTGAAAGTTGGAGGGACCTGGTTTCCATGGTCTCCATGAATGCATTTTTTCGTTTTTGTCTCCTGAATGGTGATGTCGAGAAGCATGCTTAGCATGTCTTCTAACTTTGTTTGCCATGTTTAGAGAGAATCTGCCAAGTTTGTCCGTCCATTTAGCCATCCTATTTTTGATTGATGTCCTACTACAGGTTTCATTTGTTCAGTTGCTTTCTCAGCTTCCTTCTTCCTGATGTTCCACAACTCCACAAGTGGGCCCGCCAGTTCAGTACGTTTTGTTCTCTAGATTCTGGAGCATTCAAGTTTGGGAGCACCAGTGAAGGTTGATAGCACTTAGCTGCACTTCTTCAGGTTGATAGTACGTTGGGTTAGGCTCCGAACGCTCGGCATTTTGCCGAACGGTCCATCGATCCGGCTTTCTGGGGGCGTCCATGCCCTCCGAACGACCGAACGACTGACGGCGGCAGTGTTTGGCGCCTCGGTGGTTAATGACTTTTTGGGTCAGAACTGAACTGAATCGGCTCCCAGGATTTGGAGGATTTTTTTCGGACCTTTCACTGATTTTGTGGGCCATTCCGGATTTTGGACCTGTACATTTGGGGGGCCTCTGACACCACTTTACACCCAGCCCCCCATGGCGGTCAGAGGCCACCATTCTTTTTTGATTTCGACGGGTGGGGCGACGGTGCGGGTGTGGGATGGTTCTTGAGGGCATCATCCGTCAGATTGGATTGCGTAGTTGATGTGAACCAGATCCAGTAATGTTGGGTCTTGAAGGGTATAAATATAAACCGTTCCCGCCTCCGAGCAAAGAATCGAGGGTGTCTGAATAGTATCAAGGCCACCAAAACAATTATATATATAGTTGTATTGCTAGCAGCAGCAGTGGTGGTGGTAGTAGTGGTGGTAGTAGTAGTAGTAGCAGGAGTGGTGGTGGTGGTGGTGGTGGTGGTAGTTTTCAGGTCGGAGTTCCATGAATCAAGCAAAACTCAGAAGAGTTAAGTAAGGATCTTTAATGGCAGCAATAGGGGAACAAAGTAGTTAGAACATGCATGTTTTAAACATTTTTCCTAAGGTTCCAAGTTTACTTATTGATTTCACCCCCTAAGCAACGTAAGCAATTGGTATTGTTCACGTCCCCGACCCTTGAAAATTTGTTTGGAGCATTGACATCAGTGAGTTTTAGCCAGGGTTTTTGGAAGAGGTTTTCAGGTCAGAGTTCCGTGAATTAGTCAAGCAAACTCAGTAGTATTAGTAGTAGTAGTAGTAGTAGTAGTAGTAGTAGTAGTCGTGGTGGTGGTGGTAGTAGCAGCAGCAGTAGTAGTGGTAGGTAGTTTGTAGTCGTAGTAGTTGGACCAGGACCCCTGCCACTCCATGGAGTTTTCTCACGACTTCAATTTTTTTGTTGCGTGTTGTCTGTTGTCCAAGTGTTTCTCTCTTGTCAAAGTCTTTTCTTGCGTGTTGTCTCTCTTTCCTTTCCGTGCGCTCATCAGTCCCTGGCTTCTATAACCAAACACATGCAAAAACTTCATACCAAGGGCATACCACTTCTACACTACACTACCCACCTCGGTTGGTATCTGAGTGGGTGGGGATGTTAATGTTCGCTTCTAGTGCACACCCATTGTACATTCCGTTACATTACATACTCTTCTACGCTACGCCGCTACGCTATGTTATGTTATCCCACGTTTTGCTAGTGTTTTGGGGGGGGGGGGGGGGGGGGGGGGGGGGATGAAGCGCGCACCCATGGTACAATTCGTTACTCAAAATGACCAAAGCTACTTCATATTTTGATCCTAAGTGCACTCATTCTTTGACTCTTCTCTTTCAGCGAGTCTTCTTTGCCATTTAGCAAGGCTCGTTCAACAAGTCATTTGGCATACATTGTCAAAGGAATGTTCGCCACATGTACTGCATCACCAACTTGATGCCATGACCATGGCCAGTTCTTCTAGGAAATCATCCTGGAAACAACGTTAACATCCCCAACCATCCCACCCACTCAAAGTCAGTAGCATAGCGCATAAGAGTATCTTGGGTGTGCTCCTAGAAGCCAATGTTAACATCCCCATTCATCCCACCCCACCCAACTCAAAGTCAGTAGCATAGCGTAGTGTAGCGTAGAAGAGTCATTTATCTGAAGACAATGTTCCTTTTGCGCCACGGCACAATAGAGGTCGGGCTTCTAGTAGCTAAACAAGTATTTTTTAACGGCAACAATAGCAGAAAACTAGAAAATACACAAATGGGAGTCGTTCTAAAACCCACATAACAGAATTTAGTAGCACGACTCTTTTGTTGATAGTAGCTAGTCTAAAACCTGCATCGCGCAAGGCCGGCGCAAGGTTTTGCGCATGGACTACTTACTAGTTACCCGAATTTCTATGAAAACTTACTAGCTTGTGCTTTGTGGAGTGAAACCAAGATTTGAGTTTTTTAACGCTTTCAGGCTTCAAGTATGCTTCATAATGTTTTAGCCATATGCTTCGGAATGTGGCCAAAACAGGATCGAAATCCGCGCAAGGTTCGCGCAAGATCCGTGCAAGCCCGAATGTATGTAGAACTGGACTGGCCATGTCGACCAGCTGTTTCGCATAGTGTTTGAAAAAAAAGGAAGCTGCAATGCAGCAAACAAACACACACTGGGAAGGTCGAGAAATGGGTCGTTAGCCCCTTGCCCTGTGGTTTGTAAACTCTCTGCCTGTGACAGCGGTTTACATACACATACACACCCACGAAAACAGGTAAACTGAAAAACTTAATTGAATAGAACATGTAGTTTTACTGTGTTCGCGCAAGATCCGTGCAAGATTCGCCCAAGGCCGGCGCAAGGATAGTTTTTCAGGAACATGTATGTTGAACATCCCCCAAATATTTACATAAAGCACACTGCGTTAATTATATTAATATTTTTCCCCCATTAAACTATTTAGGGTGTGGGAATAATTCTGTGACAAGTTCTTATTATCCCCTCGTACTAATTAGGATCCGGCATTATGAGAGGATTCGTGAGAAGCTAGGATAGTGGTGAGTTACCGTTTTCATACGTTGTAAGGTCCCAGGTGGTTTCAGCTTTTGTTTAGCATGACAAATCCGTGAAATATAGGATTATGCCGTGTCACCCGCCTCTTCCATCCATTCTTCTTGGATCTTTCTGATTTCTGGAAGACACCTTCACCTCTCAGTGGCACAAGGCATCCACCTTCACCTCAGGCCAGAGATAGTACTGCGGACGGCTCGTTCGAATGGTGGGATGCGAACCTATTGAGAGCCATTGATGTATATGATCTCTTGATCCTTTCAAATTGAAACAGATCAACACTCAGAAAAAGAGACCATATAAACTCAGAAACATCAAGAGATCAAGAAACTTGAGTTTTGTTATACACGATCAAGAAATCAAAACTCAGAAACTCTGCTGTTGATGAAAGGTCTTTTCTGCAAACTGTCAGCCACTTCTCTCAGCCACGAACCTTTTGCCCGAGCACCTCATCAACCTTGAGGACTCTTCAATGAAAGGATCCGCCGCTAAACAGTTTGAACCAGCGGTCCAATGAGTGTTGGCTGTTTGCTGCATGTGACATTGTTGTTTGTTAGAGCTTAATGGATCTTCCAGTGGAAACATGCACCTTTCGTTGAGCAACGCATGTTGAATCCCAACAGGACCCAAACCGTTTTCATTCGTCAATGGCGAACCAAATCGATCGTGCCGAACGCGGGCTCTCGAGCTCAGCCCATCCCCCGGAGCCAACTTCAGACATCGGAAGCATCGGAAGCAGACAGCGGGATCAGTCGGACAAACAGCGCGATCGATCTTGTTGGGTGCGCAGGGTCTGAGCTGGCAAGATTAGAACGTCCCAGAACGCATGCTGTTTCGTGTGATGGATAGGAAAGCTCTATTTTGGGGGATTGGATTGGACTCGTGACACGACCGTGCCTGACAGCAGCTCCTGCTTGACCCCCCAACCAGGCCCTCAAGGCCCTGCCTTTGGCTGCGCGCACCGCTTTCACCCGAAGAACTCCAGCATGGGTGTCCTCTCAGCAGATGCGCGAAGCTTCACAAAGCGATACAATAAGGACCGAGCGGCGTTTGGAGGTTTTGGAGGTCCATGGATTGTTTGTGTTTGCGAACATCAAGAAGTGGAAGGACTGGACGGACATATGGAAAGAGATTGAACGAATTGGAACGATAGTTCTGCGTGAACTTTGCAGGATTGGTGGTTCATTCTTGTGTGCTATGTGCACAGTTTTGTGTTAAGTTTGAGTTGGAGGCAGGTTGCGGGGTTGAGGGCTGCTATGTCAATCTGGGACAACATGGTACAACCGCAAATCAGCTATTAGAATCACCTGGAGCGGCATAGTGTCCCAGTGCTGGTCAACCACCGTTTTCCGCGGCACCTGGTCACCTGGCTCTCCAGGGGCGCTTGAGCATCATCTCCGAGAACAAGGTGCACTTCAAAGGCACTGTGCGATATGCCGCGCCTCGCTCGCGGTAAGGCGTGGTTTTAAGATGTGTTATAACGCAGGGAGACTTTCCAAGTTCTCCTCATGGCGAAGTATGCAGTAACCCTGAAACGTGCATGTGATGAAGGACACGAGAACTGGTGGGGATATGCGAGTTTCACTTTTTACTCATTTTACTCAACTCAGCCTTGGCTGGATTTTTCACAGTGATCGTTCGAGCTTCGTGTGGTGCCCCGATCAAGGTGCAATTTACCGAGGGAGAGCTGTGCAGTGCTGACGGAGCTGCTTGGCCTAAAGACGGCCAAAGCAGTCATTTCTGGAGCGGCAAAGAAGCAGTGGGGGGATGGTCTTAAGATGTCTTAAGCAAGACAGCTGGACACGTGAGTGAGTCCAAGAACCTTTGAGGTGGAATCCAGGTGGAACCTGTTTGGCAATGTGTTAATGGTTTCACACGTTTTGCTGACTTTTGCCGTACCTAGGACGAATCACCCACCATGGTTTCCACAGCTTGCGGAAACTCCCTCGACAAACTCTGAGGTGGGCTTCATCCTCTCGTCGGACTTGCCTTGCACGCGAAACATCCAAAAGATCATTTCGATCTTCGTGAATCGAACTGGCCGCATTTGTCACCTGGATGAAAGAACCAGCGACAGGAGCGACGAGCATCGTGCCGAGTGACGTTGTTCCTGGGAGTCCTCGTCCGGTGAAACACCGCCTGTCCGACGCTCGTCCGAGCGATTCCAAGGCGTTCGCGTGCACGATGAGGTGGAGCGCTGCCCTCAACATGTGAAGTGCCTGGAAATTGGAGATTGGCTCGAGGTGAGGTTCGGCATGGGTCGACTTCAGGATTGAGGAGGATCTTGTGATGATATGACCAGTCTTGCAACAGCCCTTGGACACGTCGTCGAGGATTTGTGGTTCCCTACCATTGACGGAAAGGACAAGCACGCAGCTAGGATAGGGGCCTTAAATGGCATTTACATAATGTATAATTACATTGCTTTGTGTATGCCAGGTCAACCGTGGCAACCTACATAGTTTCTGCGGGATTTCAACCAAACCCATGGAGTGCATGCTTTCTTTGAGCCTCTCCCTCCCGTGAAAGCATGTCACATGTCGGAATGAACCCACCACGGACGCTACGCAGCGATGTCCAAATTGCCAGGTTGCTGCGGATCTGGAGCAACAAACGGTCAGCTTCACTGTTTGGCCACAGGCGTCAGCTGCCTGTCACAGCTTTTGGGCACGAGTATGTGCGAGTATCTAAGAGTGATGTTCCACAAAGTTCCACAAAAACAATCTGACTAAGTTAAAGGTGTTCGATTTGCTTGGTCTAATGTGGTGTAATTGCTTTCTCGGATCCTTGGCTGGACCCTCCATGCCTGATACCATCCAACCCCCCGTGAAACACGACGTTTTCCTCGGTGTTCAGGACAATTCTGAGCCATCCTCCGCCACTGTGCACTTCAAGGAGATCTTGCAGGAGGCCTTTTCCATGGATGATCAACTTTCATCACCACAGCATACCTTCAAACGACGGCAGTGGCAGCAGAAAACGAAGAAAACAGTTATTCTTGTTCAAAAGACTTTCCCTTTTGAGAAGGATGCGACATTCACTTTTGAGAAACGAATCTAGCAATGTTATATTTGTATACACGCTGTGCACTTTTACACACAGCAAACTCAAGGTACAGTTGCCTCATCGAGCCATTTGTGTGGCAAGCAAGAGTTGAAAGGGCAATTCTAATTGTGCAAAACAACTGCCACAGTTTCCAGCAATAGTGTATCATCCGTTCATCCTTGTTGTAGCCACCAAATTGATTGAGCCGCCGCAGAGCCAGCACTTCATTCCACAACTGTAAACAATTTGTATTGATGTAGTCTCCAGGGTCCGAATCAGTAGATGTCAGTAGATGTCTAATTCATTAATTGGATATGGCAGTAGATGTGGCTGTTTTTCAGGGGTCCGAATCGGTGGCTGTTAGATGTCGCCAGGCACGCGGCCGGCTGCATGGTGTGCCACGAAACCCTTGCGGTGGCGTGGCCAATAGTTGCCAACGCGCGCACTCTTGTACTCACCCCCATAGGGGCAATCCCTGTTGTAGCAGTGGTGGAGGGACTAAGGCTAAGGTCTTTCTCAGACCTTCCAGATGGACTGCTGCAATTCCAGATTGATTCACTTGCTGCTGATCTACTTAAGAAAATCCAGACCCCAAAAGACGTCGAGCCCATTCTTTGGCAACACATCAACACATCTAGATAGACATTTCTGGAAATGGACACCGACATAGTGAAATGGACCACTGTCCCAGGATGTTTCAGGACCTCGTGAACTGAGGATTTTTGGCCGTGGTGATGAAGCACTTGGGTGTCTCAGTGAAGTTGGCCTCCTAAGGCGCCGACCTGAGGAGCAGAGACACAAGAATTCTCGCTTTTGGGCGGTCACGCGTGAAGAAGCGCCCGGAATGGCGGAGCGAGGTGGGTGTGAGTGGGTGTTTCGGTGGGTGCATGGGTGTGTGCCGTTTCCCTCCGCCACTTTCAGCCGCTGAGCTGCCGTGAGCTGCCGTTGCGATTCTGCAGATGCGCATAAACCATTTGTTAAAACACCTACAAGTTCTTGGACTTTTCGCCTTGCGGTTCTCCACCTTCCTTCCACTTGGGAATTGAATAACTGAAAACCAATGTCAGAGTGTGTGTTGGTTGTTTGCGTCGTGGGTTGGGTGTGCGCTTGCTTTAGGGTGGGTGGGCGGGTGGGTCGGTTGTTGCGGTGCGTAGGTGGCGTTGCTTTCCGAGGCTGTGGCTGGGGGCTGCGGCCGCTCAACTGCTGATAGCATCATGGCAATCATTGCCTCGGGACTTGCAAAGGATATCAGGATAATTAGCTGCTGGAGGGCAGGTCTTCAACCCACGCTCTCACATTTCGGAGCCAGGCAAGACAAGGTTGGAGTGAGAGCCATGCCGCCTCATAGCTATCGTGGAAAAGGAGAAACACAACTGCAAGAATTTGATAGAATTTGGGCCCAAGCGGCAGCACTTTCCATTGTTTGAGTTGCATGTGTAGACCATCCAAAGACGGCCCTTTTTCATCCGTTTTCCACATTTTCGCCTGACCCCAGATGACATTTTTTAAGGCTCGCCTGTGTTCTTCAGAGGATGCTTCAATACAACAGGTGATCGCCTACAGGTGGCTTTTTCTCGGTCTCAAATTTTCAGCTTTCAGCCGATGTTTCGAGCCAGGCGTGACATGTGCGTCCTTTCATCTACGCTTTGCAGCGCATGCGGTTCCCGTTCTTTTCCCACGTACTGGCGTACTGAAAACCAGATGCGAAAGACCGAACGGAGCACTAAGCAGATTTCAGGGAGCAAAGTGAAGTGACTTGCGTACCCTCATTGCAATATATACGTTCATCAAAGTGGTCGTAGACGTCAGCTTGTGAAGAGCAGAGATTACAACATTATCAATGATCAACATTGCAGCAACCATTTTGCCATGTGGCTCTCTCAAAGGAGACATCGCTGAATCAAAATAGCACATTTCAGTGCAGGCTCGAAGTTCTGCGCTCCTTTTTCCAGTTAGGGTTGCGCATGGGGGGTGTTCAAACACCTCAGGTTTGCACATTACTTTTGCACACTTCAGATGAACCCAGGGGCGCGACCCTACGTTTAATCTCAGTAGCAACATTTAGGTGCTGCAGGTGTTTCGATGTGAGGCAGTGGCAGCTTGCCGACGCTAAGCGGAACAGACTATAGTGATTCTCGCGTTTGATTGAACCCGATCCGCAGCTTTGTTTAAAGCCCGGCTGGGTGCCAAGCGCGGAAATCACCCTGTCAGATGCTCATGCCGCTTGGGGCGACACGGGGATAGAGAGCTGTTTGGCGAATCTATCCAATCCCTTTAGGCACATCTGTAAGGGCAGATGAGCTCAATCTCGGTCCATTTTGGACCCGAACGATTCTGCGAATGTACAGAACCAGTGGCTACCGGACACATGTTGCAGATGCGTTCAGACCCGGTTTAATGCCCATTCAAGGCAATGGCTTCTGCTCCAACAAGGTGCAAAAGCAGCGGCTTTGGACCACGGGTTGGGTGAAGTCGCTGTTGGTTAGGTCCACGCCTGAGAGTCTAGCTGCAAGAAGTGGTCCACAAGGGTAGTCTTTGAATACTCGTCACAGGTGGCGAACTCCCAGGCTTCAAAAGGCCTTTGAATGCTTGTTCAGCGGGGGATTTCTACAAATTGAGCTCTCTAATTGCTTTTGGAGGAGAGACTCCCTGAGAAGAAAAACCAGTGAGGACATTCGTCAGAGGGTGAAGCGAATCCGTCAAAAGGTCCTTCAAGTCTTCGGCACCAGTCCATTCTCTTTCTCTTTAGGCCCTCTGCATCGCGTTGCTTTGTCACATTCAGAGAGTCTCGGAAAGCAGGCGTTTGTACTGCAGACCGATACGTATGCAAAACGTTGCAAAACAATTAAAGTCCTCATCGATTCCGCAAGGGAACATCCAGAACCGGATCCACTCGATTCATGGAATTTACTTGTTGTATAAGTACAAGTACGGGTCCAAAAGAGCTCTTCCTGCGCTGATTCGGCATCTAGTTTTACTATGGCTGGAGGAGCATGTAGTACATGATTGCTGCAAAACACATCAAAACACACACATAACGGTCAGCCGATCCAGAAAAGTCTGGCTCCGCGGCCCAATCTTTGGCTTACAGCACCATTTGGTTGTGCAAAAACATTCTGGTTGACTCTGTCTCAACCAAAGTCTTGCAGGGCCCTCAGCTCGGAGCGAGCCTCCAGATCAGGTGACCACGACTCTGGACACCTTGAAGCTTTGCAATGATCTACCTGCTGGAAGAGCTCCTTTGTGGGGTGAAACCTAGGCACCCACCAGGCCCTTTTCCATGCTGAACTCCAAATCTTAGAAGGCCAAGATGGCTGAGGAATCTCGTTTCCTCCGACAGGCGTGCCTTTCTCTGACCCGCGTGGTTCGGCTTGGTTCAAGATTGCTAACGAGCGAGAGAGAGAGAGGGCGAACGAGGAACATAAAACCACGTTGCCAGCAATGATCTAATCCCCTGGACTGATTGACCACCCTTCTTCTAATTGCAATGTGTTTGACCCAACTGAGACAGACTCACAAAATCTCACAAAGATGTCTTGGCTTAGATGTGAAGAATTGAATCGTTGACGATCAACTTTTACGTGTCCTCAGATGAGGGATGGTTCTTAATGCACAAGGTTGGACAAACCGAGCTGATGGAAGAATGGTTTTGGGTTATCGCCCATGGTCCCTGGCCTTCACGTCCATATGCGTCCCATCCAAGACTCCAAAGACTCGCTAATCTTCATTAGGATCCCCGTCCCTGGCCATCCCTGGCCATCCCTGGCCATCCCTGGCCATCAAGCCCTCCAGATCCCCCCCCACCAAAGAGGAAAACAAGACCTGACCAAACGCCAAGTGATCCCCGAAACAAAGGACCGCCCCTCCCTTCGTTGCCGCCGCCATGGACTCGGCCCGCTCGGTGGGCCGAACGAGGACGCGCACGAGGACGCAGCTCAGTCCCCGGGCGGCCGAGGTGGAGGATTTGGAGCAAGGTGGTCTATGTGGAAAAATTCAAAATTGTATCGATTATCTCATCACTGGTGACTTTGTGGGTTTATTCAAAAGCTGCAAGCGGAGTGTCAGGAATTGCATCAAGCATTATGGAGAGCGATATGACAACTTTGTTGACTGGATTGCGAAGACGGCGAAGGAACAGGAGCACCGAGCCAATGATGCTTCGATGCAACACCCCTTCCCGACGATTCGGATGATCGTCAACAGCAATGCCTTCGAGTTTGTGGGTAATTTGGTGATTTTCTGCAATACCTTTGTGGTGGGCTGGCAAGCGGAGATCTCCCCGAAGAAAGCCACTCAGGCGGAGCAAGACTTGTCCATGTTGTTTGAGAATTTGTTCACCTTCGCCTTCGTTTTTGAACTGAGTCTCTCCACCATGTGCTGGGGCTGGACTTATTTGGTGAAGCGTGAGAACTGGCTGGATGTCTTCCTCGTCTTCCTGGGGGTTTTGACCACTTGGATCTTGGGCCCCTTTGGAATACAGGCGCGCAAAGGAAGGTTCTGCCCGGCTGAAACAAAGAGCCGCAAGACTCAGACATGTGAGTATGAGATAGTATGAGTCCATGTGAGGTGGTTTTCCTGCCGCGCCACTCTTTTGAGCGGCCCTCCCAACAAAGAACAGTGAATTCAAAAACGCCAGTTTGGTTGTTTCACCATGTTCATTGTTCAAAGAGATTGGGCTCCTTAGGTCGGCCCCAATCCTCCAGGTGGGCCCCAAACCACCGCAGATGTTTTTCGACCTGCATTCCAGGTAGATTTTTTGCGGAAGCTCACTGCCTTACGAACCTTGCGCTTGATCCGCCTGGCACGGGCCGTAAGATTCAGACCTGAGTTCAAAGATATGTGGGCCTTGGTGAAAGGCCTCACTGAAGCCGGAGAAACCTTGTTTCTCGAAAAAAGAGAACACAAACACACACACACACTGGAGATGAAAAGAGAACAAGAGGTCAACAGGAATCGAGAAGGGATGGTTTTCCCACAGGTTCTGACAGCCTTCAAGCTGTCTGTGGTCTCCAGCTACAGTACCCCAAAAAGCCACAATTTCTTGTTGTGAATTCCATTCTTTCAGTGTTTGAAGCGGCCCAGACGTTTCTGGAGAAGATCCCAAGCGACCCAGAGCAAGCCCTTCGACCCAGAGCAAGCCGTTCTTCTCCTTGAAAACCTGACGGTGGGAGGTTTCATTGATAGTTTCACGGTGTGTCCCTAAGGTTTTGGACCTACGTGATGATTGGCTGCGTACTCTACGTTTTTGCCATTATTGGCACTTCGTTGATTGGCAAAGCAGAAGCCTTTCAGGACAGCGCGCTGGCGCAGGAGAGGCGGAGAAGAAGGGCTTAAGCTTCACCGTGTGGAGAGTTCACCTCAGCGTGGGTCGGAAGCATCCGGTTTTAACCTTCTCGCGGATGACCACTTTGTTTTGACCACTTTCTTTGGACCTCAAAGAGTAGGAACAAGTGCCACGCTAGTAGTAACAAGTGCCTTACTAGTAGGAGCAAGAAGCTACTAGGGGCTCCTGGCCTTACTAGTAGCAACAAGAAGCTATCAGAAACATTGGGGACAGAAGAAACCGACCTTTGACCGACCTTTGAGAGCGATGGATTACTCGTCAGGAGTACTTTGGTGATGTCGCCTTGTCCATGCTCACCTTGTTTCAGCTCATGACTCTGGATTCTTGGACTGGCTTCGCCAGGCCCTTGATGGAGACTTGGAGACATTTTTGTTTCGATGCAATCGAGGGCGGGCAGCGGGCAGAGGGCAGTGCGGGCTGGTCTTAAGATGAGGGAACCTCCAACCTTTGTCTTTTAAAACATCTCAAGGTGCTATTCCATGCTATTCCCATATTGTGAGACAGGCGCAAATATAGAGTCAACCTAAGGAAGTCATACCTATAAAATTTGAAGTTGCATTGAAGCGGGAGGTCCCGGGAGGTGCTGCCCCCCGTGTCTATCCCACATGTGAAACTCAGTCATCTTCTGGTACCACTTATTCCTGCACAGCCACCAAATCCAGATCTTTTCATGTCTTCGTCTTCCCTCTGGGGTGTTTCACTACAACTCCAAGTCGAGAGCAGCCAACTGGATGAACTCTGCCACAAATCCCAACAAACGATCACCGCATCATCCCCCAAAAGAAAGAGCTATCTCTCTCTCTCTCTCTCTCTTCAATCTCCTATCATTCTCATCATGTTATTTTGGAGGAGATTGAAGTGTGGACGGGTGGTTTCTTCATTCTTTTCATCTCGGTGGCCGTCTTTGTGATGCTGAACCTGGTGACGGCGGTGATCGTCGAGAATGCCTTTAGCGACTCCAAAAGCGAGGAGAAGGAGTTGGCTGTACGACTGGAGCGAGAAAAAGAGGAGGAGTTGGAAGATTTGAAACAGTTCTTCCTGCAGTTGGACCCTCGAGGTGGACTCAATTTAGTTCATTTTTTTTCACCCGAGGTCTTGTGTTGGATGCGGTTTTCTTTCGGGATTGGCGGCCGGGAGCGAAGTGCATGTTTTTTGGGTTGGGCAGTTATATAATTGTTCTTTTTTTCATGCTGCATTGTTTGGGTCGGGGGCCCTGATCCGTGGATCTAAGGTCGTTAGAGAGGGACCTTGTGTAATTAGACATTTTGGCAGGTCATGTAGACATAGTGTGACTTTGTAGCACAGATGGGTGTACAAGCACATTTGTGCGGAGCGAATAGATACAGATGGTTGTAATTGATCAATGATGTATAATGCATGTGCTCTCGAGGCACAGGCAACCCAATGCGCCCTTGCGCCACCTGCAAGGCCTTGGACAGCAGTGTATGCATAAATAAATACATAAATAAATATATATATATATATACAGATATCCGATATACATTAATATATTGAAGCTGATAGGAGGTCACAGGTCGATTCGTTTGCTCAAAAACACTTCTATCCAAGGACCTGGATGGCAACGGTTCCTTGACGAAACAAGAGTTCTTCAAAGCCACGAAGCAGCGGAAGATCCGTCAGAAGCTTCGTGCCTTAGATATCATGCCCAAGGATATCGATGAACTTTGGGATATTTTGGACGACGGTCAGGGAGAGATGTCTGTGCAGGACTTTCAAGCGTCTATTCGCCGTTTGAGAGGCGAAGCAAAGGCAAAGGACATTTTGCGCTTGTACAAAGAGGTGGGGCAATTCGAATCTTCCGTGGAGGAAGTTGCAGAGCATCTGGAAAAGAGCAGGAGACGTCTTCGCAACCTCCAAGATCAGCTTTCACACTGCAAGGTAGATGTGGTGGCTTTTACTCGAACCCTGGTGAGAGCAAAGGAGGCTGTGAAAATGGCAGCTTCAACTCAGAACATGAGCTGAGTGTTTGATTTTTGGCTTGGCAAAGGTCCAGGCATCTTTTTTTGAACCTTTCTTTCTTCCATTGGTTCTGATAGGGTCTTGCGAAGCACGCAGCGATGGTGGAAGACTTGACTTAGTCAGTCATGGCCGTTTCACAACAACAGCCACAGCCGTATCAAGGCTGGTTGTACCCCTAGTTGACGAAAAGTACGGATGATGGCTAAGTACAGACGGTGGCTTGAGAAGTTCGGGTGTTTTTGAGCACACATGCATGACACGCTAAAAGAGCGTCCCCCACAAGGGTTTAGAGGATCGCTTGAGGAACACTAGGGATGTGGACCGATATACCTAGACGACACGAGACCCGCATCTACATGATGCCAAACAATTCAGACCTGCCGCTCGACCAAGGGATTTCTCGGGCCGTTAGAGCCCTTACGTCGCGGCCGACGGTTGGTCGGCTTTTCGAGGGACAACGACCAGGGACAACCAAATTTTCCCCGAAGGTTTGCTCACACTGAGAAGGTTTGCAGAATTTTCTGATTTTTCCAACAAAAAAGCTCACTCTGAAGGTCATCTGCGCATTACATATCATTCTCAGCGTCCATTCGGCCCTGGGGGATGTCTCATGGCCCCCCCCAAAACGACCCGCTTGTCCCCTCCTAAACGACTTCAATGCAAACGGTTTGCTAGGAGAATGTTGTGGAATCCAAGAGAATGTGATGACACATGGATGAACCATGATGAAATGTTGTGCAGGCTAGCATCAAAATGCATCAAATACCATGCCTTGTCCATTTCGTGGGAATGACCCATGCAGACAACGAGTCCGAGCTTCGGACAGAAGCTTCGCTTGGTCCTTCCGAGGCTCGAGGCACATTTGACACGCAGATAGTTCCGAAGACAACACCTGTAGCACCCCACAAAAGTATGAACGAAGGGCATATATCGAGGTACCGGATCGATGGTCCACAAGTGGGTGTGGCTTCTTTGTTCTTTTTCTACGACCTTCAAGGGATGTCCAATGGGGTCCCTTAGTAGTGTAGGGGCATGTAGGGGCTTCATGGGGCTTCGATTGGTGACCCCTTTGAAGGTGCTGGTATTTTTTAGTTGGATTCCGGCAGGGTTTTCTCTCCACCTTCGCCTCCGCCTCCTCGTTTGTCAGGGCTGGGCCGAAACGACAGTTCCAAATTTTTTTTCTTTTTTATTTTTTCCTTTTTTCACATGCTTTCATCAAAGGAAAGGTTTTCTCTAGGTCATGATATGTCATGATCATCCATCAATCTTCATCACGGTTGATCAATGTTAATTGTTGATCAAGCCTGCTTCAAGAAATTTCAAGAATCTCCAACAAAAAGCCACAGGCTCAAAAGGAACAGGTCCCCCTCCTCACCTTCTTTTGCACCAACCACCCCGAAAGATTCTTTGAGCCACGGCTCTTTGAGGTGACCTGGGTCATGGTGCCCGCAAAGGAGCGAGATGCTTTGAGGCCGGGGTCCAACCCAGTCCACCTCGCCTCGTTCGACCGTCGAGCGACCGGCGACCAGGCTGGAAGAGGATGACCTCGACTTCGACGCAATGCCCATGGCAACCCGGCGTGACATGAGCAAGAACGACATGTCTGGGGTTTCCAACTGATTGAGATAGACTTTTCTTTTAGGTGTCTGTCTCAGGCCACAAACCTTTTGTAGTCCAATTGGATCAGAATAAGACTTCCATGGATGTCGATTCTTTCTCAGTTTGAGATGTTTGTGAAGGTAGTACAGTACATGGTCCATCATGGTCCCAGGAACGAGGTCCGAGCGAGTCTTCACGTTCCTTTCTATCCATTTGGACTCCTTTGTGCTAAGTTAGTGTGGCCCAAAAAGTAGCACTTGACCTCCTGACCCGGTTAAAACATTAAAACAGTTTAAACCGCCTTGTTTTCAATGGCAAAAAACAAGCAAACAACTACGAGTATACAGTATACTGTATACTATACAGTACAGTGTATATGTGTATAATATATATATAATTACAAATATATATATATATATATATATAGAGAGAGAAGCTCAAATGGTCCTTTGCAATAACTCCGTCAGTCTGCATGATCTGCTGATTTGGTCCCCCAGGACGAGCTCATTGACTTGGCTGGCCCCGCCGCGCGCTTCGTGGCTGCGGCGAAACGCCGATCGAAGGCGTCGGCGTCTAACGCCGAGGTGTCGGGGTCTAACGCCAGGGGCTACGGACGTAGCAATGGCCTCCAACCTAAGAGCCATGGCCTCCAACCTGGTAGCTTCTTGTTACTTGTAGCGATTAAAGACATACTAAAAAAATCATTGTTCCTAGATGTTCCTAGTAAGATGCTTGGATATATTTGGATATTTGGTGTAATATCCGTTGGGGCACTGGAGGATTTGCATCGATTTTTGTGAGTTGAGCAGGTATGGCCGACCATAGGGGGTGCAAAAGATCAGGTACGGGTAGCAGTTTTCGGGGTACTCGGTTGGATGGTGCCACGGTCCCTTGTCACACGTGTTATATTCATCTAAGATTTGTTAACTTTAAGATTTGCACTAGTCAGAGACACTCCAGAAGTTGATGATAGCACTTGCACAACCAATTCTTTGAAGCCGAGTGGATGGACTTGCTTCCATGGCCAGGTGCCAATCGAAGTGAGCAAGGAAGTCCAAAAGGCCAGGGAGGGTTCAGCAGATAACTCTGCTCAGAGCGGTTTCCTGCTGGCACAGGCCAGTGGTCTTTTTGTCCAAAGTGACCAGTACGGTACACCAAACCTAATAGATCCTAATAGGTATTTTTGTTGAGACTCACCCAAACACTCCATCCCTACATGTTGAGGGGGCCCCGACACTTGTCCTCCTTGTCGACGTCCCCACCGATGGACGTCACGGATCCGGCGTCCGCGGTCGTCCAGCACTGTGCCAATGTCAAGGTCTCCAGTGTGGTGTCAAACGTTGAAAAGTTAAAGCTGATGGAGTCGTAGCATTTCCCGTAAACAATGAAACATCGACAACATCGACAACATGCACAAACTGCTCAAAGGCTGTTGATTCGGGACCCCAAAATTATATAATTTGTGTTAATTTGTGTAGAAATGACTGTAACTGTAACTATCAATTTTGTCAAGGGCTCCTATGCGTTGTTTTTGATAATTACACATCTTCAGGAAGTTGGTATGGCCTGGCGAACACCTGCAGGTTGACTTGTATGGGAAGCCAAAAGATTGGGCGCAGTGTTCTTTAACAGAAAACACCTCGGGATACCTCGGGTCCTCCCCTATGTCGTTGCTCTTCACCTGTCGCGAACGCACGGCCTCGGAGCACCGCCGTCGCACCGTTCGCACCGCCGTCAGGAGCAGCGTGCAGCGCCTGCAAAGGTGGGCAAAATCGTTCGCGTCACGTGTTGGCAGCGCTGGACTTCGTGGGCGAACGACAGTTTGGTGGCGACATGAGAGCACGGTCCAGCAGTGTGATTTACAGGAATCGAGGTGAAATGGGCACAGCTCTTGGTCTCAAGAGCTATATGCAGTATCAACCCAATGCAAATTTGATGCTCAATCTCCAATGGTACCGTCAGTTTGTAAAATCGAACTACTGAATTACTATGAGACGGGGCAACCCTTGCTCAGTTGAGATGAAGTGACTGTCCAACTGGAGGCCAAGAAGTCGTGGGCGGATATGATGGAAGAGGATGTGACGGCCCTAGCCTGTTCGGGAGCACAAGAACATAGGAGCAGGTGACCGCAGCTCATTCCAGATGCTTTGTATGACTCCGCCCCTGAATGAGTTTACTTCAAGGTTGTCAAAACTGTTGGGCAGATGGAATTTCAGGTTGGATTCTTGGTTGACTTGGATGGCTTTCGCTGGGTTCAGACCGGAAAAGCTCCAGAACTTTCTCCCTGCACCACTGCACCACCAGTGAGAGGAAGAGTTCCATGGGCGCTCTCTTCAGGAGCTTGCTTCAAGGATGTTAGTAATTAGTACCTACGAGAGTGCCAAGCTGCACGAAATAGTACCTGACCGCCAGACTCAATCGCTGTTTTGCTGAGTCTCACCCAGTGATATGACCAGCGATATCCGGATAGACAAGTTTCCAACATTCATCATTAGCAGCCCCAAGAGACAGCTGCCTCTCGCCATCTCTTGTCTCTGCCGTAGACCGTGATTCGAAGTCTACGTTTGGCCCCGTGACCCTGTCCGTACGACGCTGTCCGTCGACCCCGGACTTTTAGTCTCCACTCTCCCTGTGGAGACTTCAAGACCCAGATGGCCTCCACCTAATAGCCTCCTTGCTACGAGTAACTAGTAGCGTCCTTGTTCCTAGTTACTAGCAATGCCAGGAGCGCCCCTAGTAGCGTCCTTGCTACTACTAGTAATGCCCTTTGCTCCTAGTAGTTTCTTGTTCCTAGTGTTGTTTTGCTGCACAAGGACAACTTTGACTGGATGCCTGCAGCAGAGGCGACCGATCGGGAGATCGGTACATGCGGGAGATGAACGTGGAAGCGGCTGATGCAGATGAATATGTAACTGTAATTGCAAGACTTGCCGTTGTATTGTTATACATATACACACAAAACATCCAGATAGATGCAGATGTATACACAGTGGTAGTACATATGAAAGTCGCACCATTGACAAATTGACCTTGCGGTCAGGCTGCCATGACTCTCAGATGCAAATAGAGAGTTTTCTATTGGAATATATTAGAATGAGATGCCTACTGCGCAAGCGACCGTTCACCATGTAACTCCAACATTTTTACTCGTCAACGTTTTCGCGACTTGTTTTCTTTTTGTTTCATGACTTGGCACAACTACCTGCTTGTTTTCTGTTAAACGCCGATGTATATGTGAGACATTTGCCCATCAGAAAAAGAAAGATGGCTCGTCACGTCTGGCCGAGCTAGACGCCACCCGAGGAAGTCGGACAAGTCCAGTTTCAGCACGGCCGCCCCAAGCGAGAAGTGGCAACTCGTCCATGTTCCGTCCGAGTGGCTACTCGTTTTGGCCCAGAAGCAGGTTAGCCCGGCATCGTTCGCATCGATCACCGGAGCCCACCTGCGGAAGATTTCGACAGCCGAGCCCCTTTCGGAACTTTTCTTCATCCGGATGAGATCTATAGGTCTAGATTGATGCCCGTGGGCTTGTCCGTTTGCACATCATTTGCAAGACCGCAAAAATGCGAGAACCTGCAGCCACTACCCACATTGAATGAGTTGTGATTCCGGGTGTACAGTACTACAGTGACCTTTTCCCACAAGGCAGAACCAGCAAGGATTTGGGATGGATTCTGGAGATGTATTTTGGGACATTCTACAGGAGTATGGGCCAGCAAGGCTTCAAGATGTGAGCTTAACTTTAGCGACCCGACACATCCGCAACTTCTTCGAGGTCGTGGAGTACGGCTGCCACCGAACAAGACTTTGATGACCTTTTGGAGGCGCAGCCGATTTGCCGATCACTATGAGTGTGATGTGATGCCAATCAGCACTCTTAGGTTCTTTGTGGCCTTCGACCACTTGTGTCAGAGATGAAGATTTCAGGGATTTCTGGCACCGCCTGAAGTTCAGAGTCTCCATTCCAACAGTTCTGGCCGAGTCGGCCAGGCTTTGCCAGAGGAGAGGGTGGCCAGGGACGGAAATCGGGACATGGGGCTGTGAGTGAAGGGGTGTAGCAGTCGGTCCCCTACAATCTAGAGACAAACAGAAAGGACTCGCCTCACTGGAACCCAAGCAAGTCGATATTAACGAAAGAAGGTGAGGCCCCAGAACGCCGAACGCCCCTTATGAAAGGGGGCGTCACAGGTTCCTTTTTGGACTCTGGATCAGATGGTTCTTTCGGCAGGACATTGGACGCGACTGGTCTCGCAGTTTCTCAAAATGGATTTGTCCAACAACTGTGAAACCAGTTGTCGGCCACTGAAGTATTTGAGTTTTTGGATTTGAGCTCGGGACGGTCAGATGCAACAAAGACCAGAGTTTCCCGCCGTACAATCAGACTAATGGGCCCCAAGAGTAAGACAGTTTGCCCTTGAAGGTTTTTCACACACCCACCTCGCACAGTTCACAACGTTCCACCGCAAAGTTTTAGATGTGTTTAAGACGTTTTAGAGGGCTCCCCACATGCGTACAGGTAAAAACAGAACACGACGTGTTACGGAGGTGATTGGGTGGCTCTATAGCCAGATTGGTTCAAATCGTTTCACACATTCTCTCGTGGCCTTACACATTCATTGGTGTCTTTTTCTGTTCAGACTATAAAGATCCCAATCAAAGGACAGTTTGGTCGTTTTTCCGTTTGAGTTTAACACTGACAAAAACACATATGTTTGGATGTTTGGAGGGATGCAGATTCGACCCGACCCTTCGTTCGACCCCCAGGAGCTTGAGGAGTTCCTTGGTTTTTCTCGATCAAAAGGGGGGGATTGGAGCTGATTGATGGGCTTTGGAGCTGATTGATGAGAGATGTCCAGGGACATGATAGGCTAATAGGGCTGAGGTAAATCACATCTATGACTTGAGCTTGAGGATGTGGTTGGATTGTACACACAGGTGGTTTGGGAGAAAGCGGTTTGGTTGGACATCGGAGGTAGGCGGAGCATCTAAATTTTCAGGGTGTTCTGTTTCTGGAGGTTGGTTATCCGCGATGTGAAGCATTCAGCCTTGGAATCCACGGTTGCCTGTTCTACAATTAGACATTAGGCATTTTAATAAAGATATTTGGCCAGATGTGTCACAGTCGTTGGACAGATGTGTCACAGTCTTGCCACCAATTGACATCCTTTCATCCAGTTTGGGCTGTCGTGTTGCCAAATTCTGGAGCCTGAGGCAAGCTCCTGTTGCACCACAGATTGCCCAGCAAGAGCGCGAACGCCAAGAGCAGGAAGAGAAGCTGCGTAAGCAGAAACAAAGGGAGCAACAAGAACAGAGGCTACAGGAGCAGAAGGAAATTATTCAGGAGCGTCTGCGTTTGCAACAAGAGCTTGAGCAGTCGCGTTTGCGACAAAAGGAGTTGGAGCGAGAACAGCTGCGCCAAGAGCAGCAGCAGCAAGAACAGCTCCGTCAACACTTGCAGCAGGAACAGCTTCGCCAATTGCAGATGCAGCAGGAACAGCTCCGCCAGCAGCAAGTGCAGCAAGAACAGCTCCGCCAGCA
>CAXAMN010021496.1:836012-851206 GCA_963970005.1 Durusdinium trenchii | reverse complement strand
CAGCAAGTGCAGCAAGAACAGCTCCGCCAGCAGCAAGTGCAGCAAGAGCAGCTCCGCCAGCAGCAAGTGCAGCAAGAACAGCTCCGCCAACAGCAATTTCAGCAGCAGCTGCATCTTCAGCAGGGTATGCAGATGCAGCAAATGCAATTGCAACAGGTGGGATACTGAGTGTCGTAGGTTGCAGGATTGACTAGATACTTGGCACCTGGGTTCTTCGTATCTACATGGTGATTGACTCTTGGGTTAGAAACCCAAAACCCTAAACTGGCTCAGTTTGTCTTGCGCTGATGGACGGCTCCGGCTCCGGGGGGGTCTCAGGGAACGGCCTTCCGTCCAACGGCTCGGTGGAGGGTAGTTGCTCTCCTTGAGGTGGGGGAGCCCCCTCCCCGCAACGGACTTAAAGGGACGAGAAAAAGGTGCTAAAGATTGTTTGAGCATTTGATGAGTATTTGGGAGGGTGGTTTCTTTCTTTTTTCTGGAATGGAGATGAAAAGATATTAGTATTGGACAGAGAAAGGAATGCCTGGAGTCAGTACTGAATTGGATTGAGTGAAACATATAAATAATGCCAAATGATATGTAGAATCCGGGAAGCATCCTTTGCTTTGCTTAGAGTGAAAGTAGCGCGCATTATATGGGGTACCTTTGCAGATTTTGGCAATTGTTATAGTAGCCTTTGGATAATAGATGAACCAATCAAGGATTTACCACCAAGTCACTGCTGTCCAACCCAAAAACTACGAATTAATGAATTGGAAAAGCACCAGACTCCATGGACACCGAGTGAAATGGCAAATCAATGAAATCCCAATGAGAAATCCATGAAGGCACTAAGAAAAAGCGATTCACCCCCCCAAAAGCCTACAGTAGATGTTCTCCAGTTTGCACGTTCTTGTGTTGAAATCAAGCAGTAAAGGCACTCTGAGTGTGGTCGGAACATATGGTGCAAGAACCTAGGTTTGCCGGTAAAGTGGACCT
Organism: Durusdinium trenchii; assembly: GCA_963970005.1. Taxonomy (NCBI): domain Eukaryota; class Dinophyceae; order Suessiales; family Symbiodiniaceae; genus Durusdinium; species Durusdinium trenchii. The sequence goes on along the minus strand of CAXAMN010021496.1, from coordinate 850,228 downwards.
GGCCTTGCGCTGGGATGATGCTATTCAGTGTAACGCTTAGTAAAAAACAATCTTTTTTGAGCAGCCAGCTCCTGGTTCACCATCATCATCAAAATCCAAGGATCTTTGGATCTACCCAAGCGTCAAATAGCCATCCGAGATGATCCGAGCATCCCCATTTGCTTCGCTCGCCCCCATGCTCCAGGTGCCAGTGCTGATTGCAGTGCCATGCATGGCTGTGCAACCTATGCAATCGATGCAGCAGATCCAGCCAATGCAGACACTGACACAGCAGCTCGGATGAAGCATTGGAGAGTTCCAATTTTACCCGAAACATGCACCAGAAGAACAAAAAAACACTTGCTCGACAAGAACAAGGACTCTTTGCAATTCAGACTGCAAAGCAACTGAAGTTTGATGTGGGAAGAACAACATGTTTTTGAGTTTCACGCGACGTGTGCTTTATCATGATAAGTGGAGCATGTCTCAAAATGGGGTAGTCCTACCGAACAAAGAAAATTCCGCACTACTAGGCGTGTGAAACCGTGTGTTGAAGGATGTTCAAGGAGTTTCTTCTATTCCGGGCAATGTGAGGCAGACCGAAGAGAAGGAAGAAAGCCAAGAGGTGACTTGGCAGCCGAGCGCTTGAGGGTTGCACATCCGATTGGGGAACTCTGAACTCCCTGTTTGCTCTTTGTGTAGTGCAGTGGATGTAGTGACTGTAGTGGATTGAGTTTCCCGAATGGGTATTGTCTATAGTGGTGCAGGAAGTTTTTAGAGGTCGAGGGTCAAACAAAAGATCGCCGGTTTTGCTCATGGAACCAGTTGCCTCATTGCATGGACAGCATCACCTTAATGAGCCATGTAATGGTTGCTGGTTGCTGAGGTTGTGCTGCCTGGAGGCCCCATTGGGTGGCGAACAGAGGACCGTCTTTGACGGTGGACCTGGAAAAAAAGGAATCAATTAATGAAGCACGCTGAAAAAAGGACCCGCACACGGTGCATTTAGAAAAAGGGTGGACCACAGTAGTTGTTTGTAGGTGTAAATGTGCCCAAGGTGACAGGCTTTGAGCAGGATTTGATTAGCTTGCCCCTTTCTTTAGAAGGTTTTGTTGACTTGGTGTTGCAGTTTGAAGACCACCATCTCCTGTCGAAGTGCACGAAGGTCGCGTTCGTGTCTATTGAGGAACATGGCGTTCGTACGAAGAGTAGTAGTTTGATGTAGTTTGCCTTTGTGCGTTCAAAAATATGTTGGGGAGCATGCAGCATATATATATATATATCAGGCAACATAAATCAGATACAGCGCGCAGCATTCTGCATTCAGTTTGCTGCCAGTTGCTTTAAATGTTTGATGGCTAAAGAACCCCAGCTTGAAGCCACCATTAGCCGTCAGTCATTTTGCGAATCGTATTCTGCAACAAATCGCTTAGCTTTATCGCATTTTAGCGCACTCAATTGTTGGAGCTTCCAGCGTAGCAGACACAAAAAAACAGAACATGTTGGTTCCTGGGGCCAAGCTCATATTCGCAGAAGGTCGTTTTTGTTCTAAAAGAATATTATTTCACCCTGGTTAATCAATATATATATATATATTTTTTTTTTCATAGAGGTTCTTTAGCAGTCATTTCTTGAATGTTATCCGGGTAGAGACTCAGAAGTCAGCTTCTGATAATTAATGGTTTTTTCAAGGCCCATCACCAGCGATCAGTTCGGTCGATCAATTCTGCTGATCGAACACCGCGTCGCCCGGCGTCGCCCTGTCCAGGTCCACAGTTCGGACAACAGCATCGCTTCCATCAGAAGAATACCACGATGGGAGTGCCTCGGCGATCGGATCACGAAGCGGGAATCCTCGACTGGCCGGGCCTACATAGTATGTGCATGAACAGAACTATAATGCACTATATATTATATGCCGACTGACAATATAATCAATAATTAATTACTATTATATTTATTCCTATATAGTATTCCATATGATCTAATATCTGATATTAGATATTATGCTAGAATTTTCTTGACCAGCCATCGTCTCTTTTTGGATCCAGCTGCTCTTCTTCAAGTATACTGCACGCTCCATGCGCAAGGTGTTGTCGCCAGATGCGCGTACGTTTACGAAGTGCTCAAACAAGGCAGTGAATTTTGTGGAAATGTCGGGAGTGGGGCGAGGACCTTCAACTTGATGGATCATGAGGGATCCTAGTATGGGAAATGGAGTGCGCAATCCTGTGTGTTTCGCAATGCTTTGCATACTGTTTGCAGGAGTACAACTCCGATAATATAGGGAATCCGCAATTGAAAGGAGGCATGTTGAGCCCTGCGTCAGCGGATTGGAATATCCTGAAGCTAAAAAAGAGTTTGGTCGGAGTGCTTGTGTTGATCATATTGTTTCAACCCCCACGCATCTGCGAATTGACAGGGCCTTTTGCGGCTGCATGTGCGCAGTCACAGACCTCCTCTGGACCAAGCACTCCGTGTGCGCAGTTTCGTTGGATCTACAAGACATGTTTCGCACGCCGTGTTTTACGCTGTGTATACTCGGCATTCCAGCTGACCTGACCATTCGTGAGTCGCTTTTTTTCCGGTGAACGGGTGGAGACCTTCCGGTCAGGGCCGACTGAGCATCGTTTGCGAGAACCGGGTGCACTTCAATGGCGTCGTTCGCTACGCGGTGGCCTGGTTGGACTGGAACCAGTCAGTCAGCACGGGGAAGAGAGTCGGGTTGGTGCATTGGTGGGGTTGGAACTGAGAATCATGGGCCTTGAGAGAATCACTATTTGAAAAAGGGTTTGCATTTTTTAACAGATGAACTGAGACAAGTCTTGCAGTTTGGAGGAGAAGACATGTTTGGACTCCGAAAACGCTATCTCTCTCTCTCTCTCGCGCGCGCTTGGCTGCGGGATTGAGCAGCCCCGCACATCGCAGCAGAGCATGGGATTTGCGAGGAATTCGTAGTTGAGTCGAGTCGAGAAGGTTCACACCCTGCCAGATTTTGAAAATCCTTCACATAGATTCAGACCGGGTGTTGTAAATTACTGATGGAGTGGATTTGGGCTGACCCACAACATCATAAAATACGAGGAGGGAAAGAATCTGAAAGCACCTTACGAATGTTTCCGGTCCGGATCTATACTTGCGTTACGGAGGTTCGTTGACGAATTCTTTGCTCTAACCATCGGCTCTCAGAGATAATAAGATATATACAATGATATACGGTATACGGATGTATGCGGTATAATATACATATTACTTTAGGTTATATTATGCTTTCATGTTCTTTCCATCTTTCCGAGTGTAGTGTCGCGCTGCTAGTTGGGAGTCGGAGCTTCGTTTCTACCGCAGTGCGCACCGCCTGCCTGATCAGGTGCAATTCACTGAGGGAGAGCTGTGCAGTGCTGATGGTGACGCTCGGTTCAAAAGCAAGATGTTAAGTCAAGGGCGCTAAAACGAAGCTGCGCACACAGGTGACATGTCGATGTCTTCATACCAACTGAGTTAATGACTCCGTTTGATAGAGGCTTAAAGAAATATGGAACTAAATACTGTATCCAACATGTTGGACAGTCGCAGCTGTCGAGCGAATTGGTCAAAGAGACAACTGGAATTGCTGAGATGGGGCCCCCACTGAATCTGACAATCGATGTCCAAAGTCTGTGACGGAATTCCTTCCGACAAGACCATCATGACCACTTCCGGCTGCTCCCCTGGTGGCTGGGCTGAGGTTGGCTTCATTCTCTCTTCCGACCTTCCATGCACCAAGAACATCCAGAAGATTGTGTCTGTGTTCGCCAACCGCACCGGCCGCATTTGCCGCTTGGTCAGTTATCAAAAGAAAATCTTCAGACCATAGCCGTGGGCATGCATGTTGCTAGCTGCTGCAATTCCACTGAAGACTAAAAGCTGTTGAACATTCATATGAACGACGTGCGGAAGAAGAACGACGTGCTCAAAAGTGCTCAGGTGTGCGAGTGCACGAGGATGTGAAGCGCTGCCAGCAGCGCGTGAAGTGCTTGGAGCTGGGAGATTGGCTTGAGGTGGGGAGACGATCATTGGCTTCCGGGAAGCATTGCTGTGGGCCAAACGCTGAAGGCTTGTTCTATTTCGGAGATGATTTGACCGTGCTGGCCTGACCAGTGAAGACTGTTGGTTTGTTGGTGGACAAGACTTAAGGATACTTAAGATTTGAAATGTAGAAGATGGGCGAGAATGGCATTTGCCGGTCCGTTTTTCCTGAGGAACATCCTCGAAACTCGCCTGTTTTGTGGCGAACAGATGCATGGCCGGAAAATGGCCTGAAGCACCACAGAATTCTTTTCTTCCATTGTGGTCAATTGGCAAAGGAGTTGATCGCCAGTGGTGCGGTCGGTCCTGAAATCAGCCACCAGGAGTAGCCACCGGATGGGCCGCGGCATCCCGTCTGGCGCTCCAGGTGATCAGTGACCTGGAGCAACAGAAGGTCACCTTCGTGGTGTGGCCACAGGAACGAATCACCGAAGGTTTGGGAACGGGGTCGGCTTGGACCACAACATGCGTGTGTTTTGGGGTATTCCTTCAGAAAGCAAAGGTCGTTTTCCTGCGAGGGTACTAGTAACAAGTGCATCGCTACTAGTAACAAGTGCCTTACTAGTAGTAACAAGAAGCTATTAGCTTATTGTTTCTAATAGCTTCTTGTTACTAGTAGTAAGGCACTTGTTACTAGAAGCGATGCACTTGTTACTAATAGCGAGGGTACTAGTTAGTATGGTGATTTGATGTGACTTTTGAGTTGCACATGGTGAGAAGCGGAAAAGAGCAGCGAGGCCAGCACCTTCCCACAGAACTCGTGAGCCAATTATATAACATGCAGTTTGGACTGCTGTAGTGCAGGCTCTTCAAAATAAACATCAACAAGTGATCAACATCCCATACAAGCAAAAGCAAAGCTCACACAATCTCATACAGCCCTTAAAAGTATGCGTTTCCATCATTCTCCAAAGGTTCCGTCAACTTCGATCTTCATTCCACTTGTTTGCATGAATGGAAAGGAGCGAAGCTCGCTCTCTTGTGAGGACAAGTCGGCTCCGACAAGTGCCACGATCTCTTTCGGGGATGTCTTGGCCAAAGCGGGGAGCCCTCGGGAAAAGATGTCTCGTGAGGCGCGGAAGCCGTGCGAAATGAACATGGAGATCCCACGATTCGGTACGGGGTTCTGTTCTTGCCCAGGGTCTTTACCTACAGGTGGATGCAGCATGAGCTGACCGTGCCCGGATGAGACCCAGCTCACAGATCTATTCCGGGAGGGCCCGTCATGCGTTCTCCAACGAGAACGGGGGGTGCTGACGGCTGAACATCAGTTGTGGGTCTTTCATTCTCAACACAGCAGGACCAGCTCAACTGATCTGACGCTAGGTCTCAGATCTTCTCATCGATCTCAAGTGCCAACCCGTGGCTCTCCCCTTTCGATCACATTCGATTCTCGCCCGGCGGTGCTGCGGTCGCCCAGGCACGTGGACGTTCCAGTGTGCCACGCTCCTCATGTGGTGCTACTCCTCAGTGGGAGGGTGAGAGGTCAGGTGAGTGTGAGGGTCATGGAAGTATGTAGTTGTGGTTGCAGAGCACATGGCGCACACACACACACACATGCACCATCACGCACCCATACTGCAGTCTGGGGTTTGCAATGCCACCTCTGAAGTTTGGGGCTATGTACTCTCAAACCACCAGACCATGTCTCTGGATGGTCAAGATTTCTGGCGGTGTTGGCACAATCTGGCACATGCTTCCTGGAAGGCCAAAACCATTTTAAAATATCTTCAGGTGACTCGCAGAGGAATGGAACTTCAGTGACTTCAGTGGGGCAAAATAGGGTCGACATCCTTCGGAACCTTGGTGGTCGCCTGGGAACAGGCTCTCCCCCCTGTATATCCCAGATTCGAGGGAGTTTTCGAGTCTGGTTGCTGATTCATCCTGGTGTTGAGGGATGGTGCAACCAGGGAGGAGGTCCTGAGGATTCAGGATGTACCAACGCATTATCCCCAGGGCGGGGTTGTACAATAACACGGAAGTGAATGTGTGAGAGCGCGAAAGGAAAAGTGAGCGTGGAGTAGCACTCACTGGGAGACTTATGATGTATATATATATATATACACACATGTTTTCTTTTTTTGAAGGGGGGTAGGTCTCTGGAGGTAGTAGCTAGGTAGCTGGTAGAAGAGTTCAAGGAAGCGCTCGCACTAATGATTTGGTTTCTAGATGTTTTTGGAAACTTACCATTCTAAACACCAACCTACGAAACTCATGTAGCAGCTGTCCTGAACTCCACAACCCGTGTCTCTAATGGGGATTTGGTCGTTTTGCGGTTGGATTGTGAATGTGACGGGAACTCTGATATTTTTTGCTTTGTCATATATGCTTCACATACTGGCTGCCCATAGAGCTACTATGTACATGACCTACTTCAACCCACTTCACATCCGTCAACGCGGGCCCTTCTCACACCGAGCCTGAGGCTATTTGGCAGTGGTGATGAAGCACTTGGGTGTGTCCGTGAACCTCGCTTCATAAGGTGCGGTCCGTCGTCCGGTCCAGCGGCCTCGGTGGACGCCGCCTCGGTTTTTCCCTCGTGACGCACCGGCGGTTGGGCGCTCGTTGACTCAGGGTGCACCGGGTGGACCAATGAAGCAAGTTCGACCCTGGCATCCCTGGCGCACCTTCTTTGGGGCTTCAACCAGGTGCTCCATGGTACTGGTACTCCGAAAATAATGTACCCCTACGTTTTTGACATCTATGTGAGGAAGTACATGTTGTATGCTGACATAGAATACGTGTATATATATATAAATACATATATTATATTATGCCATTATATGCCTACACCCTTCTACTTTCTGGTACAACATGTGTCAGCACAGCTCGTGTGAATGAGGAACTGCCAAGTGAACACTTGATATATTAGGTGCCTCAAATTGGAATCCTAAAATAACCGTCCTTGGATGTCATTGGAAACGACGTTGCTTCACATCCATAGGGGCAAGATTTGAATCTTTGTGCATGGTGGTGTTGTTTCACATGCGCGAGGTTTGGGGCCACCAGCTTGTAGGAGTACTTGCTTCCTGCGCTTCTTCCTGTAGGTCATCACTCGAACCAACAGCTGATCTCGCCCAGTCCCGAACCCCCCGTCGTCCCTCCGAAGAAAACGCCACAGCTGCGAGGCGACGGCACATCCGAAGCTGCCACAGCTCGCTGCGACACCGACTGGGCCGTTTCGGCGAAGGATTTTCATGCCGACTTGGCCGTTCCAGTTGAAACATGTGAAAAGCACCCAGAACCAACTTGCATGCAAGGTTCCAGAACCCCATGTTCATCCCTATCCTCTTGTGTAATCCAGACTTTGGGGATATTTGCACGATTTTGCACTTTGGCGATTCAGTGCCAGTGAAAGCAACCTGTCAGGGACGTCCCAGACAGCTCTTTTTTCAAAAAACGTCTTTAAAACGACGCTTCATGTCTACGCCTGTACGCAAGCCGGTGTGACAGCTAGATTGGCATGCGGCATAATGAAGTGCCGAAGTCTGATTTTCCTAAATGATCCTCCGATGCCTGGTATTTTTCGACCTGAGTAATACTGTAGGTTTACCGACATTTGAACTCGCCGTTCACGTTGCAGACGTGGCATAGAGAACGGCGATGAAGTTCTCCTACAGAATCGATGCTAAGACTGCCGAGCTCTCACCTCACGAGCACCACCGAACTCTGCTTGAGCCACTTGAGAGCTTGGCAAATGTAAAACCTCTTGTCTTCCGCAAACTTTTCTTCGGGTCGCTGCGTTACCCTGGAAATGTTTCGCACATATAAAGCATGGCTTGCATATGCCGCTGGTGAGACTTTATGCTCTTACCGACGGCAGATGGATGGTGGTCATGGCCGCATGAGCACAACCGGTGCCAGTTTCTCGTGAGATTTGGATATACAGTACAGATGTAATTACACACACAAATCCAAATATATATATATATATGCACATATGTTTCTCCAACAGTCGCTATTCATACAAGACATGTTCATGCTAAGAGTTCTCTTTTCTGAGCCATTGAACCACCATCGGAACTTGTGACAACGGGCTCAGCTCGCTACAGGAAGGACTGAGGTCTCACAGGCTGAATGCGATCCATGTTTTGCACGACTGGTCGCGGAAGGGGACCTGGTTCAAGTTCATGGCACCCCGTAACTGTACAAATTTATAGTGAAACCATGTGAAACCGCCCAAGCGGGAAGTCTAACCATCGAGGTGCTGACATGCAGTCTCTTGCAGGGCCTGATTTCATGCAAAGACCAACGAGCCTGGAGCACAACTTTGATTTCATGGGCCTTTGATTTATGCTTTCCTTCAATCTTCTTGTGACTTATGATTCGATGGTTTCCCAACAGGTCTTTGTTTGCTGCATTCCTTCAACAGCTTGACAGTGCCTTTTGCACAAGTCAGTCGAGAGTCTACAACGTCGCCTTTGCTGTTGGAAAGGAAGGCAATCGCTGGCTCATTTTCTGGCTGTGATCTTCCGTAGGTGGGGATTGCATCCTGAATCCGTTCTTTTTTTGTGGCTGACTGGGCACTTCATGGAGAGTTCAGACTGAGAAACACGTCAGGTGGGAAGGTCCGAGTTCAGGTGGGAAGGTCCGAGGCGCTGGTTGAAATTCACGTGGACTGGTCCGAGGCGTTGGGTTTCAACGTGGCCATCTGACAGCTTTGTGATGACCCGATAAGAACATCTGTCCGAGTCTGTCTAGCCTTCAACAGGGGGCCAAAACGAGGGGCCGATCTCTGGCGCCGATGACACAGCCGATGAGCCACACAGTCGCAGTGAACACCCGATATCCGGAAGAACTCCATGTCGCTCTCCATGTCCACGGCGAGTGGCCGACACGGCGAAGCAGCTGTTGCTTGTCTCTAGAGTGTGCGGCAGAATTCTTTGAGAGCCGGCCGCCAGTTTTCACGACCCCGAAGGAAGAGGTTTACCAGATTTTACCAGGCTTGTCATCGAAGGGAAAGGGGCTACCTGAAACAATGGAAAGAGAGGAACGAAGGAGTTGCTTTGGAGATTCTTTCTCCTTGTGTTTCCAAGGCAGTCAAAAGACCTATACGTATTGCTTTCGTCCCGTTCAAATCTGTCAAGTTCCTTTTTTGCACAGACTGCTCATGGGGTCGGTGGGAACTGCTGCGGCTGGCATTGGACAGATCCAATTGACATGCGGTTGCAGGCCCATCGAAAGGTCCTTCCGTGCATTTTTTCCTGGATCAAGATGCGGAAAGCAAGGAGCCCTTCAACTGAGGCAGAATCATGGAGCACCGACCTATGAAGGATCTGTCAAGATCTATCTATCTAAACCTACGATAGTGATCCGGAATTTGGACAAAAAGAGAGAGAGAGAGAGAGAGATAACACATGCCTTGAAGACGGCTCCTTTGCAGCGGTAGCTTGACTCCAGACTTGCCGAACTGTTTGAGGACATCTGCAGCTGTGTTGACCAAAAGGTGCACGAAGAGACATTGGTTTGTCTTCGTGGCATACCACGTGGGCAAACAACTGAGCGATTCTCTGACGTGAATGAGGCTATTTGAGACAAGACAGTTGTGCAATTCCAATGTTCTCTAGAACGATAGGACATCCCACAGAATACACCGACATTTACCAGGGGGTGTTCCTTGAAATGCCGTGCGGACCCGACACATTTCACCATACGGCGTAGCGTGATGGCCACACGGTTTGCGGAGGCCTTGGCGGTGGTTCGCAGTATGGCATTGCAGAATGGCCAGCTGCAGGTGACTGAAGGGTGGCCGTTCATCCAGAATTTAGACACAAGCGGCATGACATCAGCACTGAGGAACGATCAGCACTAAGGTGCTGGATTTTGCTAGATGCCCCTGTGCTGTAGACAAGTCCGTATGAATCTTCCCACTCGGAAGACCTGTGATGCGAGGGAGGTGTTGGGTTTCGATTGGTTTCGATGGGCCTTCTTAAAGGCAGGGGTCGGTCTTGGTTGGTGTTGTGACAGTTTGTTGTGTGCCACAATGTGGACGATCCCATTGTCCTTGGGTGAAGCACAGTGAAATGCGCAGCGTTGGGCGGTTGGGCGAGGCCGTGGCGCATCTCGAAGCATGGGGCCACGGCCGTGCGCGGCGTCACTGGCTGCGAGAAGTACGACGAAGTACGGGTGAGCATGAAAACAGAGAGGCATAGTTGTGCTGTTGCTCAAGGGTGTGTACGAATGTCATTGGTGCATTTATACTTTCATGGTTGTCACTTGTAGACATAAACATGTGGAGAGAAGCTTGCTAGCTTCAGGTCTATCTGGATCCTTTTTAATATGATTGAATTGATTGATGTTGATTGATTTGGCCTCCAACTCAAACCAGTACTCTTTGTACAGCAACCCTGACACGTTGCATAGATTGTCGGATGCGCGATGTTTGTCAATTAATGATATACTTGGTGGATATGAGGGTGATCCATGAACTCAACCTATTGGATCTCCAACAGACAACAGGACCTTTTACTGATTTCACTGTTTCTTGCCTGCTCAAACAAGATAATTAGAAGATCTTGGTGACCAAGGCAATGATCAAACAGTAACGTTCAGCTTCAACCATTCGCCCTTTGCCACGTCCCAGGTGTCTGCGGCCACCACCACCCTCGGGGGTCCCGAGGTGCTCGGGTTGGAGACACGACGCGGTATGGCCGTCGACGGCCCAGGAGGAGTGGGAGGATTGGGAGGAGAAGGAGAAACTAGACCAGGCGGTTTCCATGACCAAGGTGTTTCTTAGTGTTTCTGAGTTGCACTCTTGGGCACGAAGATGGAGATGATGAAGAAGGTGAAATGTCAGGAAGTTTGTATCTGGTGCTCCAGATGCCAGCTTATTCAGCCGTCCTAGGGCATAGGAATATATTCAATATTCATCGTAGTATATTGCCTATGGCTGCCACCCCACAGCAACTGCCAAGCAAGGATCAATTTAAATCACAATTAGATACAGAGGGACCAGAGGGATCACAGTATTTGGTCTATTCAGCATTTGGTCATGTTTGGTCTATTTGCAGGGCAGAAGTTTGAACCATGGCTGAGACTAACGAAATGTTCGCGTAATGTAGACTCTTGATTAATACACCCACCCCATTGAATTGAAAGTCCTCTTCAAAAGGGAGGTCTATTAATCAAGAGTCTACATTAATGTGTAAAAGCCAGGAACAATATCAACACATCTCTTTTTTTGACCCATTTCGGAGACATCTCGGATGCCAGATGCCGACCACGCGCACTCGGCTTGTCCCGGCGCAAGAGCGGGACTGGGGGAGGATGGGGGGTCATGGGGGTTTCTCGTCAGGGTGACTGTTGCCCCTAAAAGGACCAGCAAAAATGGCTGAACCATGGACATTTCTGGTACACCTGTGGCGAATTGTCCGCCAAGAATTTGCTTAATATTTGGCTGGTATAAATAGCTGCAAACCGATTGGACGTAAAGCTTCAACCCAGCCAATCGGTCCATAATCCACTTGAAGTCACTTGCACAACAGGGAATAGTGAGATCAGCATACATTGCCCTTGTCATCTTTGTCCATCAAGCCAGGTGGGTGTGACCCCAATTCCCCAAGATCAATTTCCAAAAACAAACCCACCATGCATCTGCACTTGATTTGGCGTGTATTCGCCATGTCTACACTCTGCGTAATAATCAATAATCATGGAAGTGGATGGCACCACCCGTTTGGTCTTCGGAACATGGTCCTCCGTTCTGAATTAGCCGTGCTATCCACGTAACCATGATTCTTCCAGGGAGTGTATCCCTGCCCTTTTCGAATTGGATCCTCATTCCATGTGGGACTCAGACGAACGGAGCACGAAGCTACGAACGGAAGCCAAGCGGGGCATCGCTATACCACAGAGCGGGAGACGCATCAACAAAAAATCAAAATGCATCAATTAAAACAAAAATGCATCAAGACACAAAAATGCATTTTAAAAAAATAGAAAAGAAACAAAGCCAGGAAGGAAGGAAGGAAGGAAGGAAGGAAGGCAGGTTCGCTTTCGGTGGCTCTGGGCTTTTGGTGGCTTTTAGCTTTTGGTGGCTTTGGCTTTCGGTTGCTTTTTTGGCTTTTCGTGGTTTTGGTTGGCTTCTGTGCTGCCTGTAGGTGGCCAGCTTGCGGAACTGTGCTGCCTGCAGTGGCAATTGTTGTCATGTATTCGGTATTCTTACTTAGTCCGTTATTCTTTTGATGCATCATCCGAAAAAACACAGCACAACAAGGACCACTTTTGGTTGCAGTATTCAAGGCTGAACTAGACTGTGTGCGAGAGAGAGAGAGAGAGAGAGAGATAGATAGATAGATAGATAGATTGAAATGAGAATGCTGAAGGCTTCTGGAAAGCAAAGAGTAGTAACTATGACAACTGTGATATAGCGAGGGGCTAAGCTCAGAACCCCATCCAGGTCCTGGGTCCAAAACGCTTTTGTGCTCCCGAGGTCGAGGTCAGGTAACAGAGAAAGCTTGCAGTATTCAGGGCTGAAGTAGTACGTAGACTGCGTCATATACACATATATAAGAGTTTTTGTATTTACATATAGGTTGATTTACTGTTTGTGTGTGTTTTTTTAAATGCGTTTTTGTTTTTATTTTGATCACTGCTTCGAGTTGGAATCTTGCGCTCTCCTCGGCGCCTTTGAGTCCCCCACAGCGAGGACGGACGCGGAACCGTCCGAAGGGGGGGTGTTTGAGGAGACCGAGAGCTCGGACGGCTGGGTGGACGTGCTCTTCCGATCCGAGTGAGGGCCCGAGGTTCGTCCAGACTCTGGGAGTTTTGGTCGATTTTTCGACGAAGGGAGGACATTTGTTCAGAAAAGGACCAGCATGCATGATTTCCTGATGTCCGACTTAGATCTCAGAAATTCCTGAGGTGACAAACTTTCATGAACTGTGAGAGACGGATGCCATGAGGTTTAGCACGATCATCGTGGGCGGCAGCTACATTTGCTTTCTAGGCCGATCAGGGTGCCTGCAGGAGCTGATCTTAGCCAACCTAACCCCAAGCAATCTGACCACCCGACTAAGACTCAGACTAGGCCTGATCTAGGCCGATCAGTCTGATTCCTTCTCAAAGACTCTGATCGGAACGGGCAGAGGTTTGTCACGCGCTGGGCCCCACCACGGCCTCGCCCGCTTCGCCCGCCTCGCCCGCTTGGCCGGCCAATGGCCGTTTGTGACAGAGGTGTTCGCTGACGGCCGAGAACGACCAAATTCGATCGTCGGATGATGCTTCTTTTTATTTTTATGCATGGATGATTCATTGTTGGGATGCAGAAAAATAGATGTCTCACTCAAAGAGCTGATGGCATTTGTGGATGAGCCATGTTCGATTTCGTCACATAGTCATAGCAGGCCAATCTATGCCTTTTGTGTGCCATTTGATGCCTGATCTCCACCCTAATTAGGTCTCACTGATCTCTATATAGATACAGTCCTTTTCATGGCTGGGACATGTACTATGGGCCCCATTCCCTGCCAACTTCCCTGCCAACCCGACCACGCCGGCCTCCGCAGCCAACTTCCTGTTCTTCGGCATCACCTATGCCATGCCACAGGTCTTCAGGCGCCTCTTGACGTCACCTGGACATTCTGGTGATCCTTTTCATAGGAGGTTGTGTACACACTGAGGTTTTTTGAGGGGATGCAGGGTATTGTCTCAATGCTGTCTCAACGTACTAAGAGAAGATGTGCAGAGTACTTCTTGTGAATCAAATATTCCATTGACGAAGCCAAATTGATTGGTAGGACTGTAGTAGTTTTGGTGGGTGGAATTCTTCTTTTCCTCCCAACTGGACAAGGTGAAGGGACTGAGGACTGCAAACCGGAGTTGCATATGGTCCTTTTGAGACTAGAACATCTCCAATGCCTCAGTCCCTCCCGGTCCAGCTCCCTCTGAGCCTCCTAGCCGCACTGGCCCAGCCACAGGGTGGTGCAGTCACCATTTCATCCAGCCACCCAAGTCTTGGTCGGGGTGCCCTGCCTTGCGGAAAGCCGCTCCGCGGAACGCCGTCTCCGTTTCAAGGGGCTCTGACAGTTGTTTGAGCTCACGCCCCCCCTAACGGCCCCGGAGAATTTCCACGTTTTCACCATTAACCAAGTTGATACTACGCTGGGGATGGGGTGGGGTGGGGATGGGGTGGGGTCTGTTAACGTTCGCTTGCACTTGCAAACCAAGTTGAT
>CAXAMN010021496.1:810654-836002 GCA_963970005.1 Durusdinium trenchii | reverse complement strand
CTTGCAAACCAAGTTGATGCTACGTTGGGGATGGGGTGGGGACGGGGGTCTGTTAACGCTCGCTTGCACTTGCAAACCAAGTCGGTGCTACGTTGGGAATGGGGTGGGGTGGGGTGGGGTGGGGATGGGGTGGGGTCTGTTAACGTTCGCCTGCACTTGCAAACCAAGTTGATGCTAAGTTGGGAATGGGGTGGGGTCTGTTAACGTTCGCTTGCACTTGCAAACCAAGTTGATACTATGTTGGGGATGGGGTGTGGTCGCTTGCACTAGCAAGCCAAGTTGATATTCCCAGTGGTGGTTAAGCAAGGTCTGACCCCTGATAACCCATCATTTAAATGAGAATGAATGCACCAACTGCAGTGAAGCATGGCACCCAATGTATTGACCGCAAATGGTCATCCCTGAAGAAGTTTATCCCGAAAGAGTTGGCATCCAAACGATCCAATGGCGGGTTGAATGCACAGATCGAAGAATATATGTATAGCTTTGTGTGGCGCTGTAATACACAGTCTAAGCACCAAGTGCAGAAGTTGGGTCAGATGGCACAGAAGGAGTGGAACGCGTGAAAAGGAGTGGCACGCCTGAGGGAGTGGAAGTGTGTTAAGGTTTCATGGAAAAAAGAGAAACGATTAAAGATCCGTTTCTTTACTTCCGGGTCCCCGAACGCACTGTCATTTCACAATGAAGTTGCGATTTGAGAGGCGTTTTGTGGTGTAAAAACACATTCACAATGACATTGACCGAAAAAAGGCATCGCCGTAAAGTGCCAGAGGGGTTGTGAAAAACGACTCGAAGATGCATGTGTTTGCAAGAGTTTTTTTCCCATCAAGAATAGATTGACATAATTTATCGGTTCTATGTATAATATAGACCCTTTCATGCTGGAACTCGTCGTCCAAAGACTTTGTTTGAGTGTTTGGGTATCTGAGATTAGATGTTCTTGTGCAGAACCTGGTTGTTGACACTAGACTCTTCAAGGTTCAGTTTAGTCTCATGTTCTTTTGGGGTGCAACAGATGGGCATTGGGTTGACCTTTCCCTACAGGTCAAGGACCTCATTTGACTGGATCCGGTCATGCACAACCAGTACTCAAAGAGGTCAAGGACCAGGTTAAACTTGGCCAATGGACTCGTAGGGTTTCTATCCAAATGCTACTGCGGGTCGTGCTGGCACGGGGGAAATCTAGCAGGTTCTTCGGCAACATGACGGGGACCCATAGGGGGAGGAGAAGTCGCGCATCCAGGAAAACACAATCCCCAACTATTGAGTCCTGTGGATCTTAAGAAAGCTTCTGCTACAACCCCCAAGAGTCCTGTCCTGATTTGGGAACACAACTTGAACTTGTCCAATGGCTTCAGTTGAGACCGAATGATCATTCAGATCATTCTGATTTTGCAAGTTTGCCTGGAAACTAGAGGCTCAGGGACCGACCCAAACCCAATCCAGTCCAAACTTCGAAAGTAGACCCCAAACTGTAGGAATCATGACCTGGGCATTGAAAGTCCAAAGTCCAAAGGCTCTAAAAACCAATCACTACCCAGAAGACATCAGAAAAGCCTTCTCACAAACCTCAATCCTCTTTTCCTCCCAAACCTCCCATACAGACCCCCATGCACACAGAAAACCCCATCGCCGAGGTGGTCACCAGCGCAGATCTTCCAGCCTGCTTGTTGGCCAGCCTGCTGATCCGCTCTCAGGAGAGGGCCAACGGACCGGGGGATCCGACGAGTTCTGATCCGACGAAACGAGTCCGTGGTGATCCGACGAGTCTGGGGTTCCAGTCGAAGTGAGTGATCATTCTAAGCCCATGAGCTATACCGAGTGAGAAGACTCACCGGAGGGTTCTGGTCAGTGATCTGAAAGGATACAGAGGATAGATTGCACGAAGCGTTTGCAGTGCATGCCTACGATGCAGTGTAGCATGGAGGTTGTGTTGATCGTTTGCGACTAAAAGTAAGCTCTAATTTAGTAATGTCAATATGACAGCTGACAGCTTGGTCCTGACTGGTCATAGAGTTTGTTCTCACCCATCTCAATCAGAAGGCAAACATGTGCAGTTCTATTTTGGACGAAACGTTTGGCACGAGGCTTACGGCCATAGAGACAGCTTGTCGGCCCTCGCGATGGTCTTGGCCATGTTCTGCCCTCGGCGTTCGATAAAGCCGATAAAGCCTCGAAACATGCTGCCATACTAATCCCTGTCATAGCTGGATACACTACGTGGCCAACCTGCATCCAGTGTTTCATTGCACCCCCATGCGTGCACGATCGAGCGTGCACGCTCTTTTTTTGGCTGCTTGGGCTGAGGCTTCTGCCAACACATGATCCTTGAGCATGGAGATGAAAGCCTAGTGACTGTGGCCACCTATGCGTGCTTTCTGGCCAAGTACCCCGGCAAGAGGATGTTGTTTTCTACAGCGTCTTTCTTTTTGTTTCGCAGCTCGAGATGTGAGACGTGACTTTGACAGGGTGCCTTTTGCAAGAATTGGTGATCAGAATGTTTTGCTGCTCTGACAGGACTCGTAGGGAATGAGGGTGCCTGGATTCTGATCGGAGTCTCTGGGCGCACCCGCAGCCGTTTTCAGGTGCGCCGTGACGGCGTTCTTCACGATTGCATACGCTGTGGACTTAGAGTTCCTTAGGGTCTTTGCAAAGGCCGGCGGCAGAGAAGCTTTGGGTCTTTTGGAGTGCTGTACCCTGTTCGTGAGCCGAGCATCTGTGCGAGAGGTCCGCCAGGACACCGGTGACACTGGTGACACCTCCTCAGCTGTGGTGTTTTCATGTTTGAGGTCTACATCACCGAGATCTTCCCCTCAGCAAGGGGCCCGAGAGTGGGGCCCAGCTCTTGGTGGGATAAAAGAGTGTCAGATTAATGGTTTGATTAGTTTGGATATATTTCAGCCCGTGTTTTGAGAGTCCAAATAGAATCAATTGGACTCAGTAAAGCCTGTTGATCTAACATCAAACCGTAGCGGAGTTGGGAACCCAACCACGTTCTAATATGTTCCAATGTGGGACCATCCAGAAGACATGGGACACTTAGTTGTATATATCATGTTTGGAAGTGTGGCATACTATTCGCTCTACTCGTACTGGTATGAATGAAGACTCGAGTCCAAGAACGATTGGGCTTAGTGATTGCCAGATCCAAAGCTGAAACATAGACATACAGTACACTTCATGTTGAAGAACACGGAGTTTCTACATGACACAGATGACACATGGTGTAGAAATGCCAGTGGCAAACGAAGTCCACCGACACAGGTGCAAATCCAAGACCAAGTTGCGGAAGCAAAATGCGAAAAGGATCGAAGCACACAAGCGAATTGGGGATCGAACGAGTTCGAAACGGCCGCGCGCTTTTGCGCTCATTGAGCCCACCCTCTCCGGATGGTGCGAAGTCATCTCAACCGCATGTTACACAGCGTGTAATTCACACGGGAGGAAAGTGGTAAAAAAAGACTAGTCCGCCGACAATTCGGCGTCGGCGAACCAAGCGTGGATCTCAGCTCGAAGCGTTCCTCCGAGCAATGGATCCCTGACATCCAAAGGGCACCACTGGTCGCCGCAGTAGGCGCAGCAGCGCAAGGACTGGCGGTTGCGGTCCTCCATCTGCTCAACGATGTGGCAACTCGGGTAGTGCCAGCAATCTCCATGGCGAGAGGAGACCACCACAACTCTGTGGGGACAGGTCTCCATGTGCCTGTCCATGGCCGCTTCGGTGCGGCGCATCAGCATCGCCCCATCTTTCACCAGGGCTTTGAGGTCAAAGATCTCAGCCGTGAACCGATGCGTCTCCATCAGGCATAGGTCCAAGGCTTTTCGGGCCTCCCGAGCAGACTTTTGGGATTCCTCACCTTTCAGCTTTTCCTTTTCCAGATCTGCACGGAGACGGGCAGGGACAATGGCCTCGTCCTTTTGAACTCCAGCTTCACTCGAAGCTTTTCCAGGTGTCCAGGGCAGGCACTTGCAAACACAGCAGCTGCATGCCATTACCAAGAGGTGCGTGAGCAGGAAAAAACTCAACCAAAACAACCAACCATCGTCGTTCGCAGGCTCTGAGGTCACAGCGCGAGAGTTATCGCACGTTTCTGCAGCATGGCAGGAGGTGAGGAGCACTGCAAAACAACCAAGCCAAAACAAGAAATTCTTCATGCGACCGGTGTGCACATACTTCTTGCGGCTTTCGACATGGCGGGCTGTGGCGAAGACATACGTGATAGCGAGGGCATTTCCAACAAAGTTGACACTCTCGTGAGGGTCACCTGCCGGGTTCTCTTGGACCTCCTCGGACTCGGGGATGTAGCTTTCTTCATGTTGTTGGTGCCAAACATGCACAGGAGCTTTTGGCACCGAGGTAGTCTCAGCCAAAGCGCTCAGCTTCTCTCCCTTGCTTTTCTTCTTCATTGCCTTGTAGGAGGGGTCCCACGTCAACTTCAGCTTTTGATGCCGAAGGCGAGTTGCAAAGAGTACGCGTGCAGCTTCCTTTGTCAAGCCGTCCGCAATCTGTCGGTCGCTGCTCATCCACTTCAGGACGCCATCGATCTCCTGAAGTCGCTCCTTCATGACTCGGATCTCAAGACTGACCCTTTTGTCAATGACCGAGGAGCTGGCGGATTCACGATGGTAGGCATCATACAGTGCCTTCGCGTCCGTGACCATCACGGGCTTCAAAGTTGACCTGATGTTGAGCAGGTCCTTCAATGCCATGTCCGGCTCGATGAGATGATGCCAGTAGCGGCAAGTGAAATCCACTGCATCGCTGGCCTGACCGCCAGCCTGTGCTTCTGCTCCAAGTGATGACCTGGCAACCCGAGGAGTTTTGAAGCTCCTCCAATCCAGCACGTGATACTGGCCTTCTTCGCCGGAGTGCATGAGGTTGCCATTGATGAGCATCAGGATGTAGCCGCCCTGGGACGATCCATCGTTGCGGGTGGAGAACCCTGCATCAAAGAAGCACAGCAACCGCAGGCTTTCACACTCACCAATGTAGTTGTAGGTGAGGCCTATGTCCTTGTGTTCCTTGGCGAACTTGAGAAGGCGGTTGGTGTCCATGAGTGTTTGGATCGTTCCCTTGTTGACCATGCCGGAGAGCAAGCTGGTGCTACATTGCAAGTGTGGTGATGTTTGAACTGCCGGCCACTGCAGTGACCCCAACAGGCCACGGAGTTGCGTGACTTCACGTTCACGAAGACCATCATTTGGTGACTGTTTCTTATCAACCACAATGGGCGTCACCTTCTCCAGGTACTTGGTCTGGTGGATCTTTCGACCTCCTTCAGGAGTCTTCTCAATCTCGCAACCGCAGTATTCGAGGCTGTCCTGGTTCTCCTTCCATTCCCTGAATGAGAAGTTGGCCTTAAGCTGTTCCACCACTGAACGATATCGTGGGCTATCCATGCATCCAACTCCAAGGAGGTCATCCACATGCATGATGACCATGCCAACCAGCTTTTGTGGCCCCAAGCTTTTGACCTTCGCATGGACCGGGTCTTCGGGATTGTAGTTCACATCGTCGGTCTCATAGATCAGGAAGGCGCATGGGTCCAAGGCATGCTGGCGAAGTCCACCACGACGGAGTCGGTCAACAGCTTCCAGGTACCAGCCGCGTGGTGCATCGATCTGTCCATAACAGGGCTTCAACAAGAGCATTCGAGTCTCTTCATCGGCGCCGAGCAGCGCCAAGGCTTCAGCAGGAAGCTTGACCCAAAGCTTTCGGTCTTGTTCACGACCTTGAAGGAAAGCGGTGCTCACATCAGCCGTCCAAGTTGTCCAGCCCATGGTCGCCCCCAGCGATAGGACAACTGACCTGGAGAGTCGTGTGGTCGTCGGGCTGGATGTTTCGATGCGGCCTGCCAGAGCATCAGGGTCGGCAAACCCTCGAACAATGAGGCGAGCCTTGGCTCGTGGAGTTCCGTCGGGGTTGCGAGACCATTTGAGCAAGATCCGTGATGTCAGTGTCCTGGCTGGATCAGCTTCTTTTGTGGTTTCGAAGACCCAGACATGATGATCGAAGAAGCTTTTCAATTCCTTCACCTTCGCCTCCTTGAACATCGCTCGCTCATGAGGACCGAGCAAGCGTTCATTAACGGCATTCTTCTCCTTCTTGAACTTCTTCATCTTGGCCAGTTTCTGTTCCTTGGCCTGCTGCTTCGCACTGGTGAAGTGCTGATGTTGTTGATGTCCAGTGTACATGGCAAGCTCTTTCCGGGTTTCCCCGTTGATCTGGAAGATTGTTGCTCCTGTCCAAGTGGTAGTGACATCAGGAGGTGGTGCACTATCGTTGCCAGAATCAGTGTGAAGCTTGCTCTTGCCATTGGCTTGATGAATGAGAGTCACCCGGATCCGATCAAGCCTTGCAGTATCAACGGGACAATCTTTTGGAAGATGTTCAATATGGAGGCGACCTCGGCGTGGCACACAATGGTGTCGGATGAGACAGCCGGCTTTGATCTCCCAGTAGTCGGAGTTCCGATCAGTGAGCTGGAGGTAGCCGTGCTCGTCCATGTGCCACCCGACAGGCAAAACCTTCGTGTCGAGGTCGTCCAGGTAGAATGCTTGTCCTTCGAAGGTGTCATCTGCTGAGCTCACGGGTCGTTGAGCCGGATCATATGGTGCAGTTTCTGCCGAGTGACGTGGTCGGAGTGGTGCAAAGCTCATCGTCTCCTGACGGTTGAATCGGAGTCGTCGTTGTTGGAAGGTCTCGGCATCAACTGGCTCATAGAGCGAGGCAGTGTGAGGATCCAGCATCGGTGGTTGTGTTCGCTCAGCATTCGTAGTAGACATAGGTGCCACTGTAGAGTGCGGTGTGGATTGTGCTGCTGGTGGCTCCTCACTAGGTTCAGAGATGGAGAGGAGTTCACTTGGCACTCGTGGCAAATTGTTTGTATCTGCTGTTGCGTGTGGTTCTGTTTCTGCCGCTGCCGTGTCTGCAGCTGCCGGTTCCGCTGCTGCCGCTGTCTGTGAGGCTGCCGGTGATGTTGGTGTGTACTCTTCATCCATTGGAGCCACTGCCGATGATGCTTCAGGTGGAGTTGAGGCAGTCGGTGGAGCGATCGGAGGTTCGCTCTGGGGAGGCTCATGAATCATTAGCCGTGGTCGTCGTCGGGGCGGAGACATTTCATGATCGGATTCCTCCTCCAACTCACCATTGGGATCATCACGGTGTTCATCCTCCTCCGCATCAACAATGTCGTGCTTGTTGAGCTTGTGCAGATCGTAGCATCTGGTCACTCCACGTGATCTCAGCTGCCGAACTGAGTTCAGGGCCTTTTGAGCATCATCGAGCACATGCCCAACACTCTTGACATCGGCACGAACGTGATGAGGTGCACATCTGATGAGCTGAGTTTTGTAGGCCAGCCAGTAAACATGTGGTCGTCGATGTTCCCCTTCTTTTGTGTATTCTTTCATGACCACTTGTGCTGGTCCCAGCCATCGAATCTTCACCAGATCAGGTTGTCGTTGATCTCGCCAAAACCAAACCTGTTGGCCGAGGGCATACTCAGCATTGAGCCCTTTGTATTTTGCACCAAGTGCTCGACGAAGGCGACGGTCAGCATCAGCCTCAACAAGTGCCTTCTGTGCGGCAGATCTTCGGGTGAGCATCGTCTCAAAGGTTTCGTGGCCACCATAGTGCGAGGGCTTGAAACTCGTGGACAGGAGACTGCCACCGAGCTGTGGCTGATAGCCGAGCACCCACTGTGACGGAGAGAAACCAGCAACCATAGGTGCAGCATTCATCTGTGGAACACAGTGGATGAGTGCCTCTCGAATACCGGACTTGCCCTTCACTTTCAGGTCGTCACAGTAGACCTCGACAGCTTTCCGCAGCACTGCATGTCGTCGCTCGACCACAGCCAAGCGTTCGTGAGCTTCTCCAGGAGCCACTACATGCTCAATGCCATGGGATGCTGTCCATTCGTCAAATTGTTGACTGAGCCAAGGGCGACCTTCATCGGTGACCAACTGCTGTGGAGCACCAAAATGTGCAATCCATGATCGTTCCAGAGCCTTGACATAGTCATTGGTCTGTTCGGACTTGAGCAGGTAAGCAGAGACATAGCGAGTGGCCAGGTCAATAATGGTCATGACTGGGTACTTGATGCCATCTTGCCGGATCCAGAAGACATCTGCTTGGAGGACCTGGTTGAACGAAGTGGAGGAAGGCATAGCTGCGGGTGCAGTGCCATTCGGCTTCTTGTACTTGGCACAGGCGGTGCATACATAGGTGCGAGCAGCTTGCAGGATGGATTCGCTTGCTCCTCGTGCAGCCAGGAGTTCAGTCAGCTCGGAAGGTGCCGGGTGACCAAGATTTCGATGAAGTCGTTGGACCACACGGATGGCGTCGTGCTTCGTGGTTGCTCGCAACTGCACCAGCTTGGATGTGACTTCCTTCTGCTCTTCAGAGGCGAAGACATGTTCCCAAACTTGAGGTGTTTCATCCAAGCTCAAGGCGGCAGCCAGAGTGCTAGCCATTGCAGGTTGGTACTCTTCCATGTAGCGAGTGCGAGCACCGAAGCCAGGAGCAGAACCTTCCAAGGCACAGTGTTGATGATCTCCCTGGCATTGCAAAGTCATCGCATCTTGTACTGCCTGTTTCGTAGTGAGCAATGAAGTTCGCTTGCGAACTGGTCGCCACTGACCATCATCATCCAGGCAGGTAGCTCCATAGCGACATTGATCGAAGTCAGCACGTCGACCGGGCAAGGAGCGAAGAGCTTGAGTCTTCCATGACAGAGCCTCTTTTGGTTGCTCCATATGGGCGTGGCGTCCACCATCAACCTGTTTCAGGTAGACCTTGCGGCAGAACTTGAGATGCCGATCATGGTGATGTTGTCTTGCGGCCATGAGGGCCTCTTGTTGTGCTGGTGTGCGTCTTGCCAAGGTCTGCATACGGCTCCAAAGCTTACATTCAGGTGCCAGCAGCACTTCATCGGGCATTTCTTGGTCCTGCAGATCGAGGAAGGCTTGTTGGTGGTGAAGAAGCTCAAAGTTCCAGCCTGTCTCCGGACCAAACTTGCGAACGGTCATGCCCAATGATTCGGCCACTTCGGAAGTGCGAGCCGTTCCACAATACACTTCCCATAGGACCCGTTGTTTTGCTTGTTCTGGTTGATGAAGTTGACTGGTGACATAGGCAGACATCTCTTGCAGATAGGTCGTCAGCTGCACGTCCATGGTCTTGAGTTCGTGGCGCTTGAGCTGTCTCATGCCTTCGTGGGGCTCATCGTTGGCCTGGTCAAGGCTCACGAAGCCGTGCTCGGAGTGCTCAAAGTCGGCAAGGAGGAAGCCGTCAGTCTGGTCCATGTCAGGTTCAGCAGTCCTCAAAGTGAACTCTGGTCTCTCTGGGTCGTAGTGGATGAAGTCGTGGTCGGAGGTGAGAGACAGCAGATACTCTCCTTGTCGACCAAGGGTGGCTTCAGTCCAGCCAGAGCTCCCAATGCGGATGCGCTTCATGGCGAAGTCCATAGTCATGCCAAGCGACTCAATGATCGGCCTGCCACAGAGCATGGGAGTATTGCCGGGTAGCAGGAAGAGTTGGATGGTGCCATAGCGTCCATCCACAAACACAGGCAAGTGTGCCGACCAGCTGGACCACGATGCAGCGTCACCGCCAAATTGGAATCGGCGTCGGCCTTGTGTCATGCAGATCTTCTCCACTGGGAAACCACACTCTTGTAGGTGTTGGAGGTATCGTCGAAACGGCTGGTATCCCGAGAGGAAGGCACTAGCACCAGGGTCCAACATGACGCAGTCCGGGCGCTCATTGCCAGCGCTGTCTTGGAAGGTCAGCATCGTGATCTCAGGGGCTTCATCAGCAAGAGCCTGAGCCATGCTTTCGGTTGGAGCAGGTCGCTTTTGGCCACTTGACTTTGGTGAGGCCGATTGAGGGCAGTTTGCAGCCCAATGTCCTTGTTGACCGCAGCGTAGGCATGTCATCGCTGCTTTGGCACGACCCTTGGGATCTGACTTTCCAGCACCATGAGGTGGGTACCGGATGGTGTTGCTCCCTTTTCCTTTGTTCTTGCCTCCTTTCCCCTTTCCTTTTCGCCAGGTAGTTGAGCTCGAGGATGATGAGGCGGGTGCAGCTGTCATCGGTTGTTGTTGGTCGGTCAAGGCCACCACCGGAAGGAATCCTCTGGACATTTTGAGGTCGTTGAACCGCTTACGAGCATCTGTGTAGCTTGCAAAAGCTGTGTCAAACTCTTCGGCCATGTGCTCAGGGCTTGTCTCGTTGGAATCTTCAGCAATCCAGGGATCCTCACCATAGTAGCCAGCATCATCATCAAAGGCTGGCTCTTCCTCATAGTCTTCAACTGGCCAATCATCTTCATAATAGCCGGTGTCTTCTGGCCATGGTTCCTCCTCCCAATCCCACTCATCATGTGCAGCATAGGCTCGACCAGACCACTTGCCGAAGCGCTTGTTTCTGTCATGGTTCCACCCACCAGACTTATAGTCTTGACCGAGGATCAGGTAGAGCGCTTCAATGACGGCCTGTTTCTCCAAAGAGGGAGCCTTCAACATGACAAGTTGTCTTTGCTCTTTGGTGAGCGATGCACGGCGAAGCAAGTGCCATCCTTGGACAGGATCAGGAAGAGAGATCTTGTGCTGTAGGAGCTTGCGGTAGGACTCCTCATAGTCGCCCACATACATCAGCAGGGTTTGTCCAGGTTGGCGCTGCAACAAATTGAAGTAACCTTCAAAATCAGTTGGCAGCTGTACACGCTGATCGTAGGCGTAGTTGCCGTCGAGAATTGCCAGCATCTTCTCAAAGGCGTCGTCCTTCTCGAGTTGCTCCAAACTCCAATCCTCAAAGAGGCGCCATACAGCACCACGAAAGCTGCCGACGACATTCAGCACGCTTTCTTGAGCTCTTTTGGAAATGCTCATCTTCCGGTGATAGAGCTGGATGCGCTGTCGCCATTCTTTGTAGTCAGCTGGCTGTCCCGAGAACAGTGGAACGAAGGAGTCCCGTAAGTCGGCGTAGCTGTTCTCCTCTTTGGATGTCATCGAACTGGAGCCGGGTTGTGTGGCTTGTCCTCTTCCGCGTTGTTGGCCCTTCTTCTGTGACATGCGCCGGAATGGCGAATGCCAAGATCCTCCCCGTAGGGTGTTCCAAATAGAACTCAACAAACAGGATCGGGAAGGAACCCTCAAAGGGAAGGTGACGAAGACCTTGGTCCCAGCGATCAGCTCGAGGTCGTTGTAGCGGAATGCGCGGGAGCCCTCACCCAGACCGGGTTCGGGCTCCGCTACCAATGTAGAAATGCCAGTGGCAAACGAAGTCCACCGACACAGGTGCAAATCCAAGACCAAGTTGCGGAAGCAAAATGCGAAAAGGATCGAAGCACACAAGCGAATTGGGGATCGAACGAGTTCGAAACGGCCGCGCGCTTTTGCGCTCATTGAGCCCACCCTCTCCGGATGGTGCGAAGTCATCTCAACCGCATGTTACACAGCGTGTAATTCACACATGGTAAATTAGCTCATGCATGTGTTCTAAATAACTGTTTTCTAATGTTTTCTATATTCAACATGCGGCGTGGACCTGTCGTGCGGACTCATACGGCCACATGTGACCCGTCTACCCGGGCCGTGCGATTAGCTGGACTCGTGTCCGGCTGTCCGATCAAAAGCCTATCGTTCTTTGGAGAATGTAAGAATAGATACACGCAGAAGTCGGGGGGGCTGGTCCTTCGTCCAGGTGCTTCGGTGGGTTCGTTCGATCAGCTGACCTCTCGAGAGCCGTCGTCCCTGTACAAAAAAAGGAAATAGAAGTATATACTAGGCTGAAATGACAAAGGACTTGTGAAAACTACCTCCAAATTACGGCGGCTAAGTCATGAAGGTTTAGCCTACCCCCCACAAGTATTTATGTCATGAAGCAAAAGCTTGGAAAAACATCAAAATCAGAGATGCCAGAGGTTGTCACCAAAGATCCTAAAAACAGTTGATTTTATATTGACAAGCATCATGACATACGACTTTGGTATCTAAACAATGAATAAACCATCGAGAGATAGGAATTTGAGAGCAAAAACGCACAAAGGCAGACTTAAAGCACAAGATGTTCCTATGACATGTGGACTTTCATTAGCTCTAGTCTTCCAGGAGCATGCCCCCCACCACCCCCCCCCCAAAAAAAAAATCAGGACCAGGTCAACAAGGCCTATGTCATGAGTGTGTGCCAATGAAATTGCCCTGTATAACATTTGTACATGACTTAGGACTTGCCCTGGGAAAGTTGTATGTCATTTCGACCCAATTGGCCTAAGTCATCTCACCCTAGTATAATATATTTGATCTATAGATGTATAATATTATGCTCCTTTAATGTTCAATTAATCAATTATTTTTGTCGGGTATTTTTTCTGTCTGAACTGAGGCATGCAGATGTACCGCAGCATCAGCTTGCATGGCCGGAGGCACGCCTCGTCCGAACCGAACAGCGAGAAAACCCTCGGTCCGATCACCGCGATCTTTTGGTCAAAGGCGATAAAGGGAAGTTGTGAAAGATGCTCCACCATAGACAACTCTGTAGTGAGTATAGACAAAGTCTGCTGTCTCACTTTGCAATATACAAGAACTGTAGTTTGTCCAGTGTACCATGACGATGCGGAATGCTTGCCCTGATAGTCGTGGGAACGTCCACTGACAGGCCGCATTGGGTCTGTTCGAAGCCCAGATCCAGCTCCTGTTCTCTTTTCCATTCCTAGTGTTTATCCTGTCAGTCTGGTTGTTTTCTCTACCAAACAAGCTTTCATCCAGGATGTATCTTTTTGGGGTGAGTGCTCCATGAAGTCTGCACGGAGAAAGCAAAGACACCCTTTCGGGTGGTGATCGGAGTTGGCGCTTGCATCATGGAGGTCCAAGGGTTTAAACCGCAAATTGCCAGAAGCAGTCCAAGATAGATACTCCAAGAGTTTAAAGCCCTAAGGGCAGGGCTGTGTGTTGGCTGTGTTTCTGATCGACAGAGCCCCAATGGCCGCTGCAACGGCCGCCGGGCTCTTTCCAGGAAGGACGCCATGGCATTGCCTTCTTCTTCTTCTTCTTCACAGCTTTGTGGCGGACGCTTCAATCTGCCTAGCTGAGCACTCTGCCTGTACCCGATGGCCATTCTGCCTGCCGTCCTCCCTATTCAGAACAGAGGCACTGACCCAGTGCAGCTCGCATGGGGGTAGCCGAGTGTGAAGTAAACACAGCAAAGCAAAACAAAAACACCCAAAAGGCACCACACCACTGAACCGCGGGTACCCCCAAATGACTGGGTGTTTGATGACCCAAAATGGGTCATGTGATCTCACAAACCTTGTGGACATGACTGGATGCAACCAGTGTTTGCTTTCCCAACGAGAATCGCATGCTTGTCCACTGAAGAGACTCCAGTTGCACCATGTTGCACCAGCATCCTTGACTGGCCCCATTTCGGCGTCTTTCGAAATTAGAGGAGGCTTTGACGAATGTCATCATGCCTTCTATTTTGAAGTGGGGGAAATTGCAGTTGGAGCCTGACAAAACTGCAGCATCTGAAAAGCACAACCATAACTCCAACCACGATGCATCGTGGAGCCGGACATTTACGCTCACGTCGCCATTGAGCCATGGTGCGCTATTGATGGGAATTGTAAAGACATTCCATTTCAGAGGACTCTCTCTATTGCCAGATGGGCACTTTGGAGGAGGGCTCGGCTCAAACCCTCTCTTGGTTTACAGTCAGGCATTTGGACTGTTCATCTCTTATTACAAGGCACATGCCAGTGACTGCGCTCCTGTTTCTTCGCGCTTTGCCCCTGGTAACGGCGTAGTGTTCTCCTTCCTCAGCCCGAAAGACCGCTTTCGGTGGTTGTTTTGTTCCCAAATTATCACGGCGAGCCACTACGTCAGTCCCACCATGTCCCACCCCACCTACAACCGAGAGAAGCTCGGTGCTTTGACTAAGCCTGTAAACTTGAGCAGCAACTGTGAGTGTGACAAAACCAGTGAAAAAACATCTTGGAAGCCCATGAAGAATCCGTGATAGAAAGGGCCTGAAAGTTCGGAGATGAAACGAATCCCTTTCCCGAACGCATCAGTCTGACCTGCCCTTTAGACTTATCAAACTCTACTCACACCCAAGGGCGGGCCACCAGTGAATTGGGCTTTGCACATCTCTGCGCCCTCCGAGATCCTGGCACCCTTGGCCTTTGAACTCTTGGCACAGAAGGAGTGGAGACCTGAGCGTCTCAGGCCGCGGAAGAAGCTTCGGTGCGGAGTTTAGAGTAGAGCATCCTAACTTGGCTTTGAGCATCTGTGGTAACATAGTAACAAGGGCATTAGTATACTAGTTACTAGTAACAAAAAGCTGCTAGTAACAAGGCACCTTACTAGTAGTATTCAATTTTTCAAAGGATCGTGGAAGGAGCCATAGGTCCAGAATCATTTTGGATCCCTTTTCGGATCCCTTTTGAACCCATGTACTTAGGAGATCTCACCAAAAATAGTTGTCTCAGTCTCAGGTCCCACATGCTCTTCTGGCTCTTGAGCTCTATCCTATGCGTCTTCGCAGTGGCAGTGATCAAGTCACTCAGCTGGGACAGTTCCTATTTTGCTCGACAAAGCGGACGCTCATCCTGGCTCATTCTACTTTCGAGAACAGGGAACCAACTGGACTGGCAATGGAAAAGTAATGAAAAGATATGAAAAGTATAATTCCCCAAGTTTTCCCAGAGGATCAATCTATCTATTTCTTGAGAGCCATGCTCATTACGACAGTTTGGGGTGTTTAAATCGCCATTCGCCTGCTTGGCTCAGTTCAGTCGTGCTCAGGCGTTGCCTGACCTTCGAGCTCAAGGGTGAGCCATTGGAGGCGCTTCGAACCGGCGTTGCCGGGAGGAGAATTCGTGGCCGAACGGGTCGATCACGCTTACAATGTGCTTGCGTTTGCATGCTGTGCATGCTTGTAGATGTGAAGGCATGCTTGTTGTCCAAAGAAATGTGGATGTTACATCCTTTGACTCTTTGACCTTGTTCACATCTCACGACCCAGGATGTTCCGTGGGCCAGCGCCCCTCCTCGCGAATCAGCCGATCTCGGAATCGACCCAGGATGTGGTGCTGAAGCGCGGTGACCTACGCGTGAAGAGGCGCAAAACACAGGGGAGGGACGGATGGATGGGAGGGACAGGTTCCAAAGCTGGTAGAACAGAATCATACAGAATCAGTATGACATGTTTCAATTGTGTCATATTCTTTATATTAGTGCCTGTGACAGTTAATATGGATGTTCAGATGGTACGATTCAGATTCAAAGTCCAAAAGCAAGCTGGTTCCAAACCACCTGCTCCCTCACCGAAACACTCATCAGGTCCCCAGGACCTGATCCCTTCCCATCAAGGTGAATCTATGCCAACTTGTTTTGACCGCGTCCTTGTTGAATGCCACTCTTCGCCGAACCTTTTCGCTACAACCAGTATGACCTATCCGAACCACCATCTCTCCCAGCATCCACTGGACCTGCAGAGCTTCACTGGACTTGCGGAGCTTGGGTTGTCTCATCGCGAGATCCGGTTCAGATTCCATGAGTTTGGAGACACGCCTGGGAGAAGAGTGAAGGATTGGATGCATTCAGAGGCCCACCAACTTACAAGGCCTCTTGGTCCTTGGTATCTTTTTGATCCGGAGTCTGGCCGTTCTTTTCGTCCCCAGAAGAGACCTGTTGAGGCCATCACTGTTGACTCCGAGCTCAGAGAAGCGATTGCCTGGTGCCTCACAGCGTCGCACGCAGACCGTCGCTGTTTCGTCTCGCCACGGCGCGCGAGACGAAACGGCGTGGCCCGCGTGCTCTCGACGGTGGCCGGGGGGTTTTCGCCCAGGAACACGGTTTCTTCTTCCAGCGTTTTTGGGACATGGATGGACATGGGTATATCTATAATGTATACTGTATACTCGAATGTTGTGCGGAGGGAGATTCACTTTTCCACTTGGGGTTCTCTTTGCCAATGGACCATGCCGAGGTACTGGAAGCAGATTGACCCAATACGACAATTGGATGGATTTCCTCGAACCGCAAGTCGACACCAGAGGGAGTTCAATGGTCCAGTACAACGAAGGGGAACAAACACTCACAAAGTAAAATGCCTGGAACTTGAATCTTCGTGAAATATAGCTGCCAACAGCCAACAGCCAAGCTCAAAGAAGCTCTCCCCACAGCGGCCAAAGCCAAACTCAACCAGAACTGGCTGATGCATCATGTTGACTATATTATATTGATTAGTCTTGAACAAGTACCTGCATGGTCAAACATCTTCAATATATGGGGGAGTTTAGCAAGCAACCGTCAGTCAACATTGCTGCCCAATGTCACCCTCACCAATCATTGTTGGTCGAACACCCAAGAACACACACACACACACAGACACGCCGAGGCATCGCAGGTACACGTCCTCAGCACAGGAGGGGCGGCGATTTTCAGCAACGGATGCATTGAGCACTGCATTGAGCAATGTGAGGTTGGAAGTGGGTGTCAGTTTTCTCCAATGTCCATAATAATCGCGTAACCGTATAATGATGTATAATTCACTTTAAATAGAAAAAGGAAGATTTGACTAACAGAATGAACTTATTATTGAATGGTCACATAAAATCTCAAAAGAAGTGGATTCATATCTCCAAGTTTGCAGACATGCGAAACTACTGGAATTACTGGAGCATTTTTGTTTCTTCAGTCAGTCACGACAAGTCACAGAAGCAATCCAGTGAGTACACCAACAAGTAAAACTGTCGGGAGATCTGGCAGGAAATTCCATGGAAGCAAGAAGCTGCGGCGATGAGTGTGTAGATTCCCTTTGGGCCGAAGCGAAGCCCAGCGCAAAATGGAAGACGAACGAGACCAAAAGGGCGGGGTCTTGGAGTCTTGGAGGGTCCAGGTGGGGGCGTCCCCTGCGCAAAGCACGTGCTGAGGAAAACGCAGGGGGAAGACCTGTCTCATGACCATAACTCAAGTTGTTTAATGTTGTTATTTAAAGCTTGCATTGCAGCCAGTGTTTGTTTTATCGCTGGCGACTATATGAGTGGTCGCAGAATTGATCAGTCTGAACAACAGATATTGATACCTAGAATCCATTTGACCACTCTTTTGATAGTAAAAGGCCATACTAGGTTGGCACTCTGAAACAGGTGTCACTCAGGTTCCCACCAGTGCTACCTTGAATGGTACAAAGGCAAGGCTGGAGAGGTTTGTTAGACTTCCAGATGAAGTGCCCCAAGTCAAGGTTGGGGTCTGGATTTCTCCACCGTGTCTACTGGGTCTGGAAATGCCATAGATCAACCGGAACGTCAACTGTATTCTGCCATCACGGGAGGTTGTATAAAAAAGCTTTCTCTGTTGTACTTTAGCCTGTTCTTTTCTTTTCTACGCTACACAATCAGAGGATTTTTTGGGTCTCCAAGCTTGTCCAGGTCTCCAAGGGTATGCCGACGCCGTGTCATCTCAGCAGTTCTACGGCCAAGCGGTTCCGGTGGTCCAACGCTGTGCAGCTTCGCTGCGAAGCAAGGCAGGTGCCGGCACGCAGCGAGAAAGACACAGAGACGAGTCACCCCAGTTGGGAGTAGCACTTGGGCAGACTCGCGTTGGTGAGATTTCCTGACCCAGAGGAGTGGGTGATTATATCCTTTTCAGTATCCTTTTCATGGTTCAAACAAGTTGAATGGATCTGATACAGGACTCCATCTGCTAGCTGGGTGCTTTGGATCAGACAGCAGCGTGCTCGTGCGACGATAGGGTGGCACTATTGCAAGACACAGCCCATGCCATGACTGGCCTCTGCAGGGATGGGCGACAGGAGGCATACCATCTTGCTGGTACAGCCACGATCTAAGGAGTTTTGTGTTTGCCAAAATGGTCAGACGAGACACAGCCAAAACGATGCGAGTCACACTGAGGTTGTAGAAAGAGTCTGAGTGTCGCCAACTGATATTCAGATGATCATACCGTCTACACTTGCTGAGGTTCGATGACTCCAAAGAAGCCAAGACTTATATGGATTATCCCGGAATTCGGGAGGCTAGCGGCCAGTGGACATGTGCAAAGCCTTCCCTTTTCTGGAATGAATGCGGTCGAAAGGTG
This sequence comes from Durusdinium trenchii, assembly GCA_963970005.1. Taxonomy (NCBI): domain Eukaryota; class Dinophyceae; order Suessiales; family Symbiodiniaceae; genus Durusdinium; species Durusdinium trenchii. The sequence goes on along the minus strand of CAXAMN010021496.1, from coordinate 817,894 downwards.
CTTGCTCCCACCCTCCATCTCGTGGGGTTTTGTAGGAAACATGTGGAACGACAAAACGTGGGTAGCAGTTGGACTAGTAACTAGCTCCTCTGCTTCATCTCAGAGGTCTATTGATTAGATAGACATTGTGACATGGCTGACAGTCCATTTCTCGCCTTCAATGCCGGATGGTTGTCCAGCAAAGCTGTTTGTTTCATGAGTCGCAATCTGTTTGGTTGTCCTGCCAGCCTTCCCTGAGGCCATGGATGGAGTGTGCCAACTTTATGAGCAAAGCCTCAAGGACAGATACTTATACAACTTATATATTATACATATTAAATATATATATATATATATATATATGGACTTGCCCGCGAGAGACTTGGCGCTTTCGTTCGGAGAACGGGTGTGGCTTTCTAGGTTTTTGAAGACATGAGTATTATATGAGCAGGACTTCCAGTGGAGTGTCCATATTTGTCCCACTTGATGAATTTTTTGATACAATTGGATATTAGCAAACGAAAAACTGCAGAGTTAGTTGATCAGATGTTGCAGATGCTCTGGAAGGCTGATCCGTGCAAAACTTTTTCCAAATTTGTGTACTACGCTTTCTGAATTGAACCCGTTTTCTGTTTGGCATTCTGCATGAAGCTTTCCAGGCTATGAATCCTGGTTTGCGGAGCACGACCTATGATGTGCAAGACCTCTTTAGTTTCTTGGAAGCCAGGAACGCCACTTTGCGGCTGACAAACTCAAGGGTTGCCACGCGTTTCCAAGATTCCATCATAGGCAGAGGGCAGAGGCACGCCTTTTCTGGGTTTAGCGGAGGCACTGCAAGCATCTCTTGGGTGTGCTCCAGCCACATGGCTGCTCAGCACTCTTTTCAGAACTTGACTGAACGGCTAGAGGCAGACCATGAGCGCAGTCTGGGCATGAGAAGAGAAGAATCCGACTGGCTGGAAAACCTAGAAAAGAAGGGCTTCTGTCACCTGTCAAATGTCCCTTCCAGCGTCTTTTGTAGGTTTCCTTGCGTATATTCGCGTCGCTTCGCGACGGCAACCGCCCGCACGGAAGGGTTGGGCTCAAACTACATACCTTGTTAGCACATGGGGGCTGTTGGCCCAATTTTTCCTCCAAAAGCCTATGTTTTTCTACGCTTTTGAGCGCAGCCCAAAATTCGTGCTGGAACATTGTCTGAAACTGGCAACTGCTGCACATAGGTTCCATTTGGCCTGGCCCAACATAGCCTAAGATAGCCTAAGATGTGCTTAACATAAGCTGGAGGTGGCAGCCCAACATAGGTCCCATTTCAGCCAAATTAGCCCAAGAAGTCCATATCTCAAACGTTTGTCTTCCAGATAGCGACTTTGGCGTCCGAAACATTGACTCTAACATGGCGCCAAAATGGACCTAACATCGTCCAATATAGGCCTGATTTATGGTTCTCTTGGCTCAAGATAGGCCTAAGAATAGGCTCAATAGGCTCAACATAGGCCCGACATAGGCCCAAGATAGGCCCAATGTAGCCTAACATGTGCCAAACTGGATCCAACATATCCCAATATAGGCTCCAGCAGTGGCCCCGTTTTTGTTCTAGAACCCTCTGTTTTTCCACGTTTTGAACATGACCAAAAATTTGGCAAGTTGCTGAACATAGGTCCCACCTTGGCCAAACATAGGCCTAACATAGGCCCAACATACAGCCAAGATCGGTCCAGCATGCCCCAACATGCCCCAACATGGGGCCAAAATGAACCTATGTTAGGCTACGTTGGGCCTATCTTGGGCCTATGTCGGGCCTATGTTGAGCCTATTGAGCCTATTCTTAGGCCTATCTTGAGCCAAGAGAACCATGTTTAGCCAAATCAGGCCTACATTGGACGATGTTAGGTCCATTTTGGCCCCATGTTGGGGCATGTTGGGCCATGCTCCTATGTTGGTTGGGCCTATGTTTGACCAAGGTGGGACCTATGTTCAGCAACTTGCCAAATTTTGGCTCATGTTCACAAACGTGTAAAACACAGGGTTCTAGAGCAAAAATGGGGCCACTCCCCCCTATGTTGGACCCTATGGGGCTATGTGTTAGGTCCATTTTGGCATATGTTGAGCCATGTTGGGCCTATCTTGGGCCTATGTTGCGCCTATGTTTAGCCAAGAGCGCTATGTTATGCCAAATCGGGCCTATGTTGAGCTCATGTTAGGTTGATTTTGGCCCCATGTTGGGCAGTGTTGAGCAACTTGCCGATATTCAAAACGTGGAAAAGCACATGGTTTTAAAGCAAAAATGGGGCCACCCCCCTGCATGTGACGCCCAATCGAGCCTATGTTGGGCCTATGTTAGGCCTATGTTTGGCCAAGATGGGACCTATGTTCGGCGATTGGACCATATCAAAAAACGTTGAAAAACACAGGATTCTAGAACAAAAATGCCCCCCCCCCTAGCTAAAGCTATTGAGCCAATCAATGCTTGCCTTTGCCGCATGCCACAGAAAAAAGCGCCTCGGCACCTTCGGTGCGGGCGGATTTCAACCCTCACATCTGTGCCATGGCACAATCAAGAACCACCCACCGGTCCTGGATTCCTTTTGTGATCTCCCGCCACTTGAGGCTTTGTTGATGCAGTGAAGGACATGAGCTGTCTCGTCTATAACCCCAGATCGTCGCTTGGCAGAAGCGGGTCGTGTGGGGTCCAGGGTGCATTGGTTTTTTCGATCGCCGAAGCCCCACGGGTGACTGAGGCCTAAAAACTCGTGGTCAAATTACCTTATGTGGGGCGCTACAGGGTATTGATTTAGGTCATTTTGAGGTGTATTTTCTACTGTTCCCCACACCTGCCGGGCGCAAAGATTCATCATTAACCCTAAGGAGTGCCTATGTTCCGCACAACAAGGACTGGATCAAGGCCTGTGAGCTGGAACTTTGATGTTTTTTGATGCAAGAGGTATTGCTCCAGATCTTCCGGCAAATCTTCCGGATATGCTATTCCAGATCTTCCAAGGAATCTCAACCCGTGGACCAGATGCTGTACCACCATGTACCACCTGAGAACCTTGGACGCCTGAGATCCAGGGAAGGTCTAAATGTTTGTGTATCCACTCTCCTGACCTGAAAAATGTCCCAACTTTTATGCATTTGATCTGATCTTTTCATCACATTTCATCACCCACGGGGTCGATGTCGCTTCATCGCCAGGTCGAGGTCTTCAACCATCTGAAATCGCAAGTGAGATCATAAGTGGCCCACGTCCGATCCTGCTGAAATCGCGGGAGATGGACCCCGAGCGGTCTCAGACGTGCAGACATGCATGGTGGGCTTCGATCAGACGGCTATCCGGGTGGGAAGAGCTGCTATCGTTGGTTGTTTTATCATTGTTGAATCGTTGTCCTAGCAATCCGCAAGAACAGCAGTTGTAAAAGTAGTGTGAAAGCCATGGCAGATATTGCGATTGCTTCCCCCAAATTCAACCACAATGGTGTTCACACCTTTGAGCAATCAACAGATTGAAGACATGCGCAGCTCTTGAGTAGCGTGTTCAAAGACGCCTACATGGACAGGTCAGAGTGTTGCTGCTTTGTCCCAGTTAACGCGCGTGGGCACCGCACTGCGCGGTTTGTGCCCTGAGGGCCTCGAAATCAGGCTTATCGAAAGTAAAAGCTGCTGGTCGCAATCACTCACACGAGCTTGTTGCGAAATCCAATTGGCTGGAACCTGTGAAACAAGGAGGGGACGAGAGGTTTTGCTCACTTATTGGCCTTGTTGGGACCACAGGACTTTCGGGGTAAGATACAAGCTTTTCATTCACACAGGCACTCTCAATGACAAGCAATGACATCATGCGGCAAGACATGCATAAATCATATCATGTCATTTGGGTCGTGCCAGTCGTGCCATCACCCTGTTTATCTTTCACTTAGAAATCCGACCGCTAAATTTTAATAGTTTTTCTTCCTTCCAATTGGTTGCTTGGGATGATCACGGCCCCTCTTTCTCTCATCTAAAGCACCCATGTTAGGCGCATGCCTGGTAGTCGCGTATGGGTCTTTGACACTAGGCCCTTCTTAGCGGAACCTGTCTCTACCTGATAGTTGAGGGCTCCAGGTGGCTTGCGAGGAGCTGAACAGCCAGAAAGACATGTTTAGCCAATACATAGTTCCATGACATCCTACCAAAATCGGCACAGCATCCAATATCATCCAATCACACCTGAGACGTGATAATGTTTTTGATTGAGGTCACGTGCTTGTAATTTTTTCCTGCAAGCGTTGGAAACTGTCGTTTCCGCAACTCAGAATACCATCTCTGTGGCCGGAGCATCCTTTGGGTCTGCCAACGCCACAAAGGAGGCGGGAGCACCGAAGAGCGAGGATAAGACAATCACAATTCTTTAGACTGATGTTCCTGTGGGTCGAAGCACGATTAAAGCCATAAGAAGGCGATTTCAGCGCACAAACCTGTTGACTTGTACCTGCATACAAGGCAAGAACAACTTGACACAGCTGATCTGATCGTGGTGCCAGGATCATGACACTAGGTTCACCCCCGAGCATCCTGCATAGATGCGCAGCTCCTATGTCGGAAGGGAACAATGAAAACCGGTCAAGGTTTGTGGGATCCTGGATACGACAATTAATTAAGGGTAAACCACTCAAACCGCCCTGAAAAAGAGCGTATCAACACGTCTATCCAGCAATCTCCACCAAGAAGATCATGGCAGCCGAGAAAGACATGTTTCATCTCCGAACGTGGTGAACACATTACCGTGGCGTTCACAGCCTTGCCCGGGCAAGGTGACTGCGGGGATGTCAGCTGAGGACTGCGTGCCCTGCGGTCATCCACTTTCAAGGTGAAACATCACGACATCACCAGAAACCACGACATCATGGGAAAAAACAAAAGAAACATGGATGACTGTGACACGTTCCGGTGTTTGTTCTTGTTGTGAGGTCGTTCTGGTGAAACACGGCACAAACCACGACATTGCACGCTTGGTGTGCCTTCAGATGTCGTCTTCCTCCACTTACGACGCAGATGCTTTTTTCTCATGCCGACGATGCTCGGATGCTCACGACGGATGCCACATCATTCCGGTGAGAATCCGGCCGTGTGCCGTGGATTGCAATCTGCAGTCAGGCTTGACAGCTGGGGAGAAAGCATTCCCAGTATCCGGGAAAACCCAGTATGCGGTCAATAAGAACTTGCTGAATTGAGCATCCAACGTCAATCTACATCAACACTGGTCTCCTGCTCAACTGGTCAGCAAGATCCTTGGTGAATCAACTACTGAATGGAACATGCCACCAAGATCGGTGAATCTTAGTGAATCAACTGTCCATTCTTGGTGAATCTTGGTGAAGACTACGCTCCTATTTAGAATTCACACTGGCAGGACTCTATTCTTTTGTGAGCACTACATCTTGGCGGACATGGAAACATGATGAAAGATGGCGGACTAGGTGAATCAACGGAGTCCATGTGCACCGAAACCCAAAAAACGACGCTTCCCTTCCACCGCTACCCGCTTCCTCCGCTTCCCAGGAGCTGAAGAAGTGTGTCGAGACCGAGCCGTCGAGCGACGGACCGGCTCCAGGCGGCGTATCCGAGCGACGGTCGCACGAGAAAGCGTCCTTGCTCCTAATAGCAATGGCCTCCACCCTAGTAGCGGTGGCCTCCACTTAGCCGCTGATCTGAGCGGCGCATCCTCTGTAGATACCAATGGGTACCAGAGGGGTAACATGATGTAACATGGATAATAAGTGATATATATATATATACAATATGAACACATGATGGACACATTTTGTTGGGGAGTTCCCAACAATTCGGGTGTGGTGGGTTTGAAAGATTTCTTTTGCTGGATGTTTGAAAGATTTTGTTTGCCACTATATGCCACTATGCTGTTTGTCCATCTTTGCTTCTCCGTGACCCACGTTGCTTGTCCAAACTGAAATGCAGGATTTGCGTACATGTTTGCCTCCCAAGGTTGCCTGAAAGGTCCTGAAAGTCCATTGCAACAACACTCGTGACTCCTACCGTTGATGGAAGAAATCTAATAGCGACATACAGCGACTGAGATGGGGAACACTGTGGGAGTTTCGGTAAATTATAGATGCACTTGTCCCGACTCTTGTGTAGATTTGTGCGTTTCCAGAGACTCGACAAAGCCGCACATGTCAGGCGGGGGCTATGTCTCCCAAGTTCAGAAGAAGGAGACCTTCATAGTATCTGCCCGAGTTCAAGTGGACTGGCAGGTCCTTCGACAAGTCCAGTGAGACACGGAAAAGAAGAGAGAAACTTAACTTTCCGACCTTCATGGTTTGCTTCGACATGTTATTTGGGTTGGCGCCTTTCTCCCCAGAGAGCTGCAGAGCTGTGACTCGGCTCTTTATTTTCCCGAATGCGTAGCGAAGGGTTCTCGTTTAACTCTTGGGGGTCTGGGGGTAGAGCTTTGTTCGCGACCCGTTGCTTCTATGTTCGCAACCGTCCGCAACCGTCCGCAACCGTTCGCAACCGTCCGCAACCGTCCGCAACCGTTCGCAACCGTTCGCAACCGTTCGCAACCGTCCGCAGCAGAGCGCTAAGGCGCTGCCATTGGGGGAAGCTTTTGCAAGTGACTTTTCATGGATGTGTCACGTGTCAGTTTGCGCCGCTATTCCATTGTGATTTGCATGAAAATGAGATGTCGCGCAAGAAACGTGATGCGTTTCGCTGCGCAGGCGCAGCGTTTTGTGAGATCTGCAGATTGCTGCGCAGTTCCATTGGGATCAGCGTTTGGAGAGTCGTGTTTTTGGGGTGTTGGATGTGGCCGTGCCATTGGGATTTGCGTTGCAGGGTGTGGCATTGAAGCTCTGTTTTCGTGACAAGTCTCAGCTGAAATGCCGATTTTGGTGGATGGGAGTGTGCTCAGAACGGGTCGAAATCATTGCAAACGTGTGGTGTGGTGCAAATTTTGTTGAAGCTCACATGAGATGATATTGTCACTTTTCGTGGCAGGCGCAGTACTTTGTGTGGCTTTTGAGGTGTGGAAGTGCGAGTCTTGTGGCAGGCGCAGGGAATCGTGAGGTGGCGAGGTATGACGGAGGGGACATTTCGTGACAGGCGCAGTACTTTGTGCGTCTTAGACGTGTGGACGCGGAAAGATTCGTGGCAGGCGCAGGGAATCGTGAGGTTGCGAGGTGTGACGGAGGTGACATTTCGTGACAGGCGCAGTACTTTGTGCGCATTAGACGTGTGGACGCGGAAAGATTCGTGGCAGGCGCAGGGA